>NW_026847549.1:828778-836278 GCF_025583915.1 Anolis sagrei ordinatus | reverse complement strand
GTCAGGGAGGAGGGCCAATGTGGTCCCAATCTTCAAGAAGGGAAAAAAGGATGACCCAAACAATGACCAATGTCCGGCCAGCCTCACGCCGATGCCAGGCAAGATTCGGGAAAAGATTGTGAAGGAAGCGGTCTGCAAACACTTAGAAACAAATGCAGTCATCGCTAAGAGTCAACATGGATTGATCAAAAACAAGTCATGCCAGACTCATCTGATCTCTTTTTCGATAGAGTTACAAGCTGGGTAGATGCGGGGAATGATGCCGTGGATGGAGCGTACCTGGATTTCAGGAAGGCCTTCTTTGACAGGGTCCCCCATGACCTTCTGGCAAGGAAACTAGTCCAAGGTGGGCGAGGCAAAACTACGGTGAGGTGGATCTGGAATTGGTTAAATGGACGAACCCAGAGGGTGATTCTCCCCAAGGCTTCCTCTTCATCCTGGAAAGAAGTGACAAGTGGAGTGCCGCAGGGTTCCGTCCTGGGCCCGGTCCTGTTCAACATCTTTATTAATGACTTAGATGAAGGGCTAGAAGGCAGGATCATCAAGTTTGCAGATGACACCAAATTGGGAGGGATAGCCAATACCCCAGAGGACAGGAGCAGGATTCAAAACGATCTTGACAGATTAGAGAGATGATGGCCAAAACTAACAAAATGAAGTTCAACAGGGACAAATGCAAGATACTCCACTTTGGCAGGAAAAAACGAAATGCAAAGAGACAGAATGGGGGACGATGAGGCCTATCTCGAGAGCAGGACATGTGGAAAAGATCTTGGAGTCCTCGTGGGGAGGAAGGGGAACATGAGCCAGGAATGTGATGTGGTGGCAAAAAAAGCCAATGGGATGTTGGCCTGCATCAAGAGGAGACCAGTGTCTAGGTCCAGGAAAGTCCTGCTCCCCATGCTCTATTCCACCTTGGTGAGACCACTTTACCTGGAATACTGTGTCCAATTCTGGGCACCATAATTTAAGAGAGATATTGACTCTAAGCTGGAATGTGTCCAGAGGAGGGCAACTCAAAGGATCAAGGGTCTGGAGAAACAAGCCCTGTGAGGAGTGGCTAAAGGAGCTGGGCATCTTTAGCCCGAAGAAGAGAAGGCTGAGAGGAGATATGATGAGGACCATGTATAAATATGTGAGAGGAAGCCACAGGGACGAGGAGGGAGCAAGCTTCCTTTCTGCTTCCCTGGAGACTAGGACGCAATGGAGGAATGGCTTCAAACTACAAGAGAGGAGATTCCACCTGAACATGAGGAAGAACTTCCTAACTGTGAGAGCCGTTCAGCAGTGGAACTCTCTGCCCCAGAGGGAGTGTGGTGGAGGCTCCTTCTTTGGAAGCATTCAAACAGAGGCTGGATGGCCATCTGTCAGGGGTGATTTGAATGCAATATTCCTGCTTCTTGGCAGAATGGGGTTGGACTGGATGGTGGCCCAGGAGGTCTCTTCCAACTCTAGGATTCTAGGATTCTATGAAAACAAGTCCTGCCAGGCTTTTTCCGATAGAGTGACAAGCCGGGCAGGGGCAGGGAAGGCTCTGGCTGGAGTACTTGGTCCAGGCCTGCTGGAGGAAGTCTATACTCCTCTAGAGTTGAGGGAGGGGGACCTCCAAGGGCCACCTAGTCCAACCCCATCCTGCCATGCAGCTGTTCAGTGCCAATGAGCTCCCACCTTAAGATTCCCCCAGCCTCTGGTGGGACGGCATGGCAGCAGGAGTGCCTTGCTGAAGCTCCTCGGCAAGGACCCACGGAAAGCGGCCGGGTAGAGCGAATAGCTCCCCTCCTCAGCCGGATCGAGTGCTGAAGGTACGCGAAACCGAGCCGGATCTCCCGTAGACCCCAAAAGCCGCTATCCCCTCAAGGGTGGGGGCTGAGAGGGTCCGGGATAGAATCCGCTGGTAGCGGGCTGCGTCGTGGGAAGTGGGGGGGAACCCCTGCAAGAACTTTCGCCACCTCCTCACCTAACTAAGAGCTAAGAAATCTAAACAAAACAATAACCCTCCTGGAAAGAGAGGGTGAATAAGAAGGACCCCTTATTTTTTCTGATTCTGCGTCGGCATAAAATACTAAAGGAACGGGGCAGACACCCGGCAACCTCGGCTCTAAAATATACTAAAGAAAGACTGCAATACCAAGCCGATTTAAGAAAGATACGGAGGCAGTCGGCTGACTGATCGTTTAAACATTTGAGGACTATTATTTGTTCAATTAAGTGAGGGAACTGTTTCGCATTGGATGAACTGGAAGATCTAATTATACTATAGGCGAATTTAAATAACAGACAAATTGATTGATCCATCGACTTATTTTAATAATTTCATACTGTCAAGACCCAGAGCAGTCAGCAACACACACGGCACCGATGGAGTTAAAGTAGGTGTTTAATGTCCATTAACAAAACAAAAGGAGACTCTTCAGTTCAGAGATAAACAAAGGAGGCTTGCAGTCAGCAGAAATGTAAACAAACTGGTCTCAGTCAGCCACGGCTGACAAAAGGAAAGTCAGTTCAAAACAGAATCAGGCAGCTTAACTTCAGCAGGGAATCTTTAGTCCGAATTGAAGACAAACAGAACAGCAAGCAACAGTTTGCATGAAGAGCGGTCCAACGAATATTCCAGGATAAAGCAGAGGCGTAGTCAGGCAATCCGAAGGTCAAAACAGGGAAGACTCACGAGTCTGGAACCAGCAGGGTTGTTCACACGATCAGGAGACACGAAGCTGTAACAAGAACTCAGGGCAGGAGTTACACACAAGGCACACGGCAAGCGACACCTTGAACTCTGCGATTAGACTGTCCCCAAGCTGCTGCTTAAATCTCATCCGAGTCGCTGGAACTGCCATCAGCTGGGTCCAATTCCTCAGGTGAATCCACACCACGCCATTGCTGCCAGTCAGCACTTCGAGTTCCATCCTGCAAAGAGTTATCTCCAACCCAGTTATTATCAAAACCCTGGAATTCATCACTAGACGTGGGAGCGTTAATTACATCCATTACTTCCTGGACTTTAGTCCAGTCCAGCTCTTCCTCTTCGCTGTCAAACTCCCCACAGTCTGCAACATCTCTCAAGCGTTTAGCAACAGATCCCACATCACTGTTTGAGCTGCTGGCTACTCTTTTTACACCTCTGTAATCTTCCAGCTCCATTTCCTCGCGAGTAAAACCCACAAAATCCTCCTCATCTGTCGTCTCTAGAAACAAGTCTCTTATCCTTTTCAGCTGCTGCTGAGCTTCATCATTCTCTAACCTACGTTTCCTTCTACTACTAGTAGTAGGTGCATGAGACAGACGCTGAGTCTCAACACTATCCCCCCCCCCCTACCCCCCTCCTCTCCCCCCTCAATTGTTGAATCCACCCTCTCGAAACACCACGCAGAAAGAAAGTAAACAATCCTGACCTTATTTATTTATTTATTTATTTGGTACACTTGTATACCGCTAATTTCTCAGCCTGGATCGGCGACTCAATTGCGGTTTACAGCAGATTAAAAACAGTCTCCAATTTAAAACATATACACATACAACAACAAATTATTGGGCCACCAATAATAATCCCATATGTCTCGAGTTGAAATCACAGTCCAAAGATCGTTGTCCATATTTTCTGTCCATAGTCACCAAGAATCGATCGATTGCCACAGATTAGCCGAATGCTAGTTTGAACAGCCATGTTTTTAGTCTCTTCCTAAACACCATCAGTGAAGAGGCTGATCGTACCTCTATAGGGAGGGTGTTCCAAAGCCGGGGGGCCACCACAGAGAAGGCCCTGTCTCTCGTTCCCGCCAGCCGCACTTCTGAAGCTGGAGGGATAGAGAGAAGGGACTCTCCAGAAGATCTTAGGGTCCTGGTGGGCTGATAGGCTGAGATACGTTCGGATAGATAAGTTGGGCCAGAACCGTTTAGGGCTTTAAAGGCCAATGCCAGCACTTTGAATTGAGCCCGGTAGCATATCGGCAGCCAGTGGAGCTGGTTCAGCAAGGGAGTTGTATGCTCCCTGCGCTCAGCTCCTGTTAACATCATGGCTGCCGCCCGTTGAACTAACTGGAGCTTCCGGACTGTCTTCAAAGGCAACCCCACGTAGAGAGCGTTGCAGTAATCAAGGCGGGATGTAACCAGCTTGAAGCCATATTGTTATGTCTTCCACTCCCCCTTCTTGTAAACAAAGACGCAGATGGCTGGATTGAGGAACTGAGAAAAGCGGAAGAGGAGGAGTGTAGAGGAACGTGGTGTGTTCTGATTGAGAGTTCCGGGCTCCAGGTCGGAAGAAAGAGCGGTGACACCAGGAGGGCGGAAGTGTGTCAAGAAGGAGGGCGGAAGAAGATAATCCGCCATTACAAGAAGGTCGGAAGCGAGAGGGGGAAGGACGAGATATAGAAAGGAAAAAGAGAACGGGGGGAGAAAGAAAGGGGGGCAGGAAGAACGGGAAGAACGGGACTGAGAAGATAAGGAAGACGGAGGAGACGACGAAGGTGAGCCGGAAGCGACGTGTCAAGAGAAGTAGAAATCGAAGATAGGGAAAAACCTACGGTGAAATTACATTTACGGAAGACAGAGCAATCAAGTATTTAGAAGATTATTATTAAAGTTTTTTTTACTATCATAAATACTATAAATTTATAATCCATAATTAATTAAGGACAAGTAATTACTGTCTCTTTAAGTTCTTGGTTGATTAAATCAGATTAAATTAGACTGCAAAGAATTATTATATAGGGATTTAATTTTGAAGAATCAAGTCTGACGATTTAAAACAAATTAACTTACTATTAATTGATTGCTCTTAGATTAAATATTTTTGTGTAATTAATTATTTTACATTCTCTTTGTATAATTAATTTGGAATATCTGATCTATCTGAATTATTTTCTAATTTAATAACAATGGCAACACCAAAAGTAAAACAGGACCCAGTCACCAAAATCAAGCAAGATTTGAAAATTGATCAATCACTGCTACAGAGAAGGAACTCCCAAGGCTCCCAAGAGGTTACTTTGAAAGATGTGGTCAAAGAAATTCAGAATTTAGCAACAGCACAGGTTAATCTACAAACTTCATTGGAAAAAGGAATAAAGGATCTGGATGCAAAACAGGAAAAAAATCACAAAGAAATGCAGACAAAATTTGAGGAATTAAAAATTGAATTAAAAAACGAAATAAAGAAGGAAATTAAAGAAGAAATCAAGAGGGTAGACAAAGATATGTCCGTGATGAAACAAGAATTAAAGGACTTAAAGACAAAAACAAAGGAGAAGGAAAAAACCCAAAAAAATATAGAAGAAAAAATGTCAGCATGGGAGAAGCAGAGACAGAAGCTTGAAAAAAATCAAGAATTATTGGAATTAAGGGATTTGGAAAATCAATTACGCTTAAGAAATTTGCAAGAAAATCCGAATGAGGACATCAGAAAGATTGTTCTGGGAATCCTGGTAGCCTCACTAAAGGTCCCAGAGGAACAACTCGAGAAAGAAGTGGACCAGGTTTATCGTATATCGACCACGTTCTCAAGGAAAAACAACACCCCAAAAGATATCATTGTTAAATTTGTAAGGAAGCGGACAAGAGATGAGGTGTTGCAAAGTAATAGTAAAATTCCATTGCAGTATAATGGAATGAAAGTGGCGGTGTTAAAAGAATTCCCACAAACAACGTTGATGAGACGTAGGCGATACTTCTTTCTCACTGAAGAGCTGAAGAGAAGAAATATAAGATTCAGGTGGGAGAGAACAGAAGGCATAATGACGACCTTTAACGAACAAAAATATTGGTTGACATCCGTGGAGAAGGCAAAGGATTTCTATGACACTCTTATGAAAGATCAAGATCCTGAGAAAGTAAGAGACAAATCTCCAAAACCGCAACGCAAATTCTCTCCCGGTGCGACATCAACTACACCGAGAAAGGGTAAAAGAAGTAAAAGGGCTAGATTCAACTCTCCGGAGTATGAGAAAACAGGAACGGACGACGAAGATACTTCTAATTCCGATGAAGAGAGAGACGAACCTGGACCTGTCTCAGAGGACATTACTAATGGCAACTGAATATCAAATAAAGATACTTTCTTTAAATACGAATGGTCTTAACTCTCCAAATAAAAGGAAACAGTTATTTAATAGATTAAAAAAGGAAAAGTATGACATTGTGGCTTTACAGGAAACTCACATTATGCATAGACATGTAACTCATTTAGTGAATAAGAAGATTGGCAAACTACACTACTCCTCTTTTGAAAAAAAGAAAAGGAGGGTAGCGCTTTATATTAAAGAATCACTACAATCGGATTTATCTTTCAAAGATGTAGAAGGAAGAATTGTGGCAGCTACAATATTATCTGGCAATCAGAAGATTTTGATATGTAATATCTATGCACCAAACGGGCCTAAAACTCAGTTCGTGGAAACTCTTAAAGACAAATTAGATGAAGTGGAATTTGATGATCTTATACTCCTGGGGGATTTTAATGGAATACTTAATAATAAATTGGATAAAACTGCAATTTCGAAAAAAGGCTCCAAAGGAAAGGTAAATATTTTACCAAAAAGGCTGATTGACTTAAAGGAAGATCAGAAGTTGGAGGATGTATGGAGATGGAAAAATCCTGGCAAGAACGATTACACATTCTATTCTCATAGACACCAATCGTGGTCGAGAATAGATATGTGTTGGGCTACAAATAACATTATTACAAAAGTTTGGGATATAAATATCTTGCCAAGGGACATATCTGACCATGCGCCTCTGGAAATTATTCTTAACCAGAAAAAGTTAAAGGGAAGATGGAGGCTGAACGAGAATTTAATAAAAAGAGAGCAAGATGTGGAAAATTATAAAAAAGTTATCAGCACATATATGGAACTAAATAACACCCCAGGAGTACATCATAACATAATATGGGATGCCACAAAAGCGGTAGTGAGAGGCCACTTCATCCAACATAATGCAAGAAACTTTAGAATTAAACAGAAATCCCGAATGGAAATTTTAGCTAAACTAAAAATAAAAGAAAATCAATTAAAGACRAAACCAGGTAATAAAGAACTTATGAAAGAAATAGAAGCTCTACATCAGAAAAGACGTAGTACAGAAATAGAGGAARAAGCCAAACAATTAAAATTTTTGAAACAATACCAGTTTGAAAATGCYAATAAAGCAGGCAAATGGTTGTCCAAACAAGTTCGGAAAAAGGRGCAAATGCAAAGAATCACTAAAATTAAAACGGAGACAGCAGAGGTAACGACMGATAAAGAGATTTTAAAGCAATTTAAAACTTACTACGAAAGTCTATATTCTTGTGATGGTATCTCAAAAGAGGAGGTGACAAAATACTTAGGTCAATTTAAAATCCCTAAGATTACGGAGGCCCAAAGAGCGGACTTAAATAAGGAAATCACAGAAGAGGAAGTGGAGGAGGCCATAAGGAAAATGGATGTAAATAAAGCACCAGGTCCGGATGGCTTCTCCGCAGGTTATTATAAAGTATTCATAAAGGAACTTATGCCAATTCTAAAA
>NW_026847549.1:802393-819869 GCF_025583915.1 Anolis sagrei ordinatus | reverse complement strand
CCAATCTCTACACCACACCAGCTTTGGTCCTCCCTCTATGTTTATCACAACTCCTATCTACCTAACTTGAGTTTTCAAACATCCTAACTGTTGTCTCCCTGAATTGGACACCCTGTGGGCCATGAGGGTTCAAAGGTTCACCACCTACATCAGAAAACACTATTTCTGATGTCTTAGGAACACTCTTTGTCAGAGAATTTGAGATCCTCTTTCCAGTTTTGGACATCCTTCCACAAACACCCTTCTCCTTCTCGTTCGGATTTCCGTGTTACTACAACTCCAACCATTGTCAATGCCCCCAACCCTTGCCTATGATTTCTGTTTGATCATGGGGTGTTCTTGGTCTTGACACAAGAGGTAAAGGTAAAGGTCTTTCCCCTGACATTAAGTCCAGTCGTGTCCAACTCTGGGGGTTGGTGCTCATCTCCATTTCTAAGCCGAAGAGCCGTCATTGTCCATAGACACCTCCAAGGTCATGTGGCCAGCATGACTGCATGGAGTGCCGTTACCTTCCCACTGGAGCGGTACCTATTGATCTACTCACATTTGCATGTTTTCGAACTGCTAGGTTGGCAGAAGCTGGGGCTGACAGCGGAAGCTCACGCCGCTCCCCGGATTCGAACCTGCGACCTTTCGGTCAACAAGTTCATAAAGTTGCCAAAATTACAGTTATGAAGTGGCAACGAAAATAATGCTATGGTTGGGGGTCACCACCACATGAGGAACTGTAGTAAGGGGTCGCGGCATTAGGAAGGTGGAGAAACACTGACCTAGAGGGAGGGCCAAAGCTAGCCCGTGCCTAATCTACACTGCAGGATTACTTCAGTTTGGAGCTACTTATTTGGACACTGGCCTTGGCGAGGAATGCTGCTGGGAGCTCCATGCACTACCTATAGCTTCTGGAGGAAAAATACAAGTGTCCACCTCTGATTTGCAGGCAGCTTTGGCTTCGAAATGGTGTGGGACTGCAACTCTCTCCTGGATGCCTATTCCTAGGATGCTGGGCAGTGTAGTCCACCTCTCTTTGCCAAAGGGACCTTTGTGCAGCCTGCAAAAGAAGCCATCTCTCTCTCTCTCTCGCCCTTGGTAGCCACAGTGAGTGTTGCAGAAGCCAAAACCCAATGCCTTTCTGAGTCCGGATAAGTGGATATGGATGATGATGATGATGATGATGATGATGATGATGATCTCTCTGGATCAGGTGCCTTTGTGGAGTTGAAGCCTCCGATGTGTGTGCCTTGCTTGACTCCTGGCTGCCTTTGCAATGGATTCAGGAATTCAGATCTCTTTTTTCAAATAAATGCAAATGTGTTTTGTTTTTCCAAGCGTCTCTCTATGATCAGCCTCCCATATATCACATTGATTTATCTACCAATATCTATAGCCATCTATCAATAGCCGAATGGCCAACTCTCAGGAGGGCTTGGGTGGTGTCCATTCCTAGAAGAATGGGTTGGACTGGATTCTCTTAAGGTCTCTTCTGACTCAGGGTAGATGGTCATCTGTTGGGAGGGCTTTGATGGTGTCTTCCTACCTGGCAGAAGGGGGTTGGACTGGATGGGCCTTTGGGTTGGTCATTTCCAACACTAGGAATCTATGACATGATGGAGATGTATGGTATCTATCTACCATAGGTATGGCCATCTATCAATGGCAGGATGGCCATCTGTTGGGAAGGTTTGAATGGCATCTTCCTGCCTTGCAGAAGGGGGTTGGACTGGATGGGCCTTTGGGTTGGTCACTTCCAACACTAGGATTCTGTGACATGATGGAGATGTATGGTATCTATCTACCATAGGTATGGCCATCTATCAATGGCAGGATGGCCATCTGTTGGGAAGGTTTGAATGGCATCTTCCTGCCTTGCAGAAGGGGGTTGGACTGGATGGGCCTTTGGGTTGGTCACTTCCAACACTAGGATTCTATGACATGATGGAGATGTATGGTATCTGTCTACCATAGGTATGGCCATCTATCAATGGCAGGATGGCCATCTGTTGGGAAGGCTTGAATGGCATCTTCCTACCTGGCAGAAGGGGGTTGGACTGGATGGGCCTTTGGGTCGGTCACTTCCAACACTAGGATTCTGTGACATGATGGAGATGTATGGTATCTATCTACCATAGGTATGGCCATCTATCAATAGCAGGATGGCCATCTGTTGGGAGGGCTTTGATGGTGTCTTCCTACCTGGCAGAAGGGGGTTGGACTGGATGGGCCTTTGGGTTGGTCATTTCCAACACTAGGAATCTATGACATGATGGAGATGTATGGTATCTATCTACCATAGGTATGGCCATCTATCAATGGCAGGATGGCCATCTGTTGGGAAGGCTTGAATGGCATCTTCCTACCTGGCAGAAGGGGGTTGGACTGGATGGGCCTTTGGGTCGGTCACTTCCAACACTAGGATTCTGTGACATGATGGAGATGTATGGTATCTATCTACCATAGGTATGGCCATCTATCAATGGCAGGATGGCCATCTGTTGGGAAGGTTTGAATGGCATCTTCCTGCCTGGCAGAAGGGGGTTGGACTGGATGGGCCTTTGGGTCGGTCACTTCCAACACTAGGATTCTGTGACATGATGGAGATGTATGGTATCTATCTACCATAGGTATGGCCATCTATCAATGGCAGGATGACCATCACTCAAGAGGGCTTGGATGGCATCCTTCCTGCATAATGGCAGAAGGGGGTTGGACTGGATGACCTTGGAGGGGGTCAGTGTCCATTCTGTCCTCTTCAGGAGCTGACCGGGTCCCGAGTGCGAAGCCCCACAAGCCTTTGTGTCCCCGATGCCATGGCTGGTGAGGCTCTACCTGCTGGGCCTGCTGCTCTCGACCTTCTCGGCCCTTCCAAGCGTCTCTCCATTTTAATAATAATGGGCTCTTAAGGAAAAATTATTATTTCATTTACTTCATTTATATACAGTATCCCCTCATTTATTTATTTACTTACAGTATTTATATTCCGCCCTTCTCACAGTTAATGTTTGGTCACGACCCGTAGAGTCTAGAGCCTGCCAAATCTTATTTATTTAGCTTACAGTATTTAAGTATTCACGGCAGACCTCCTTTCTTCAAATTTCACCCTGAAGGGACCTCAGGGTGGATCACACATGCTCATTCATACATGGGAAACATTTCAATGCCATAGAAAACACCACAGGTCTGTCCAGCTGCCAAAGGGCTTAGCAGAACACTCTCCTGGTTTAACTTGTTATTCACAATACATGGTTACTATTAGAATATTTATGCGTGATTCTGTACCACTAGGGATCTTAAAGTCTTCTGCTGAATCTTTTAATGAATGATTCCTGCCTGCTATAGAGTCTATAGCCTGATAAGAATGATTATACACAGTTTTACTGCTGAGTGATCACTGATGAAAAGTACTACCTCCTCAACTTTGTCTCATCTTTGCATGCTTGCTGGAGATTTTTACAATTATGGCATCTGTGAGTAAACATTAGTTTAGATTACAAGCATAGCCCCAAGTTGCATAACTCGTATTAAGATCAACTTAAGCCTAACAATATTTCCTAACTTGAGACAAGATATTTTTGGATCAAACTGCTGTTGAAAGCAAACCCAAGTGGAGTGCAATGGCCTTGGATTCTGTTTTTGTCTGCAAAGGTGGTGTCACTTGCCATGGGCCATCCCGTTGTGTTATAGCGTAGAGATGAGATCAAAACTCTCCCTGTGCTGACGTTTTCCTATCCTCGCGCAACCTAAACTATTTAGAATATTAATGCATACTAATCAAGACTTAATCATTTGGGCCTGTGCTAAAGAAGTCTTTTAGTCAATGTCCGAAAAGAAAGTACCATGATGCATGATAGACCCCTCTAGAGAGAGAGATGAGGATATATTCATAGTAATCATTTAAACTACACACCCTTTTGCCACTGGCTTGCAGAGGTAATCACTGAGCTAATGTAATCAACTGAAAGCCCATGGAGGGCTCCAAAGAAGAATGTTTTGCTCGCAAGGTACGTTTTATTCTATTCTCAGAGGTTTTCCACCACAAATAGTCTTTAGATGGCTTGTGAAGTATAACAAAGTCTCTTATTAATGAACAATCAAACAGAAACTTCTCTTGTCTTCAATAAAGCTAAACAAATGCTTCCAGACTTATATGCAACTGGTAGCTTCCTAACTGTACGAAGACAGGCAACTGTCTTCAATAACTTCTTTTACTTTAAAGGAAAGTCCCCTTTTTAACTTCTCCCAGGCTGACTGTAATCTAACCCTTACTGATGTGGGCTCCGCTACCGGGTCGAACTGCTTCTCGAACGCCGAGTGGACCTACCAGTAAAGGCTTAGATGTTCTCCAGCTGGAGTTCTTTGGTCTTTAGGGCTGTTTTCCTGGAAATCTTTGGAGACTCTTAAGACTGTTCTCCCCCGGAAAGTCTTGGATGCTCTTAAGACTGTTTTCCCCCCAGAAAGTCTTAAGGGTTGAAGCTTTTGTACAGGGGAAGCTTGCACACGTCCTGTACATTAGCTTTCCTTGCTGAGACTAACTAAAAATGGCTCCCTTCCCCTCCCAATTGCCTTGAGCAAGGGGCGGAACCAAAACTTAACTATGATGGACAGGTGACTTGCCCTATGACTGCAACCAAAGGAAGCCACCCTGGGATTCCCTGAAACCTTGGACTGCAAGCAAACATTTAATACAAAGCAAATAAAATAGGAGCTCCTGGTACAGCCGAACCAGAACACTCCCAGTTTTATCAAACAGTTTAAAACAGCACTTACTTGCTGGCTGTTTATATCGTCCAAAATATAAAACACAAAGGTCGCACGCAACTACAGAATAAATAAAAACTGATAACAAAAATAACTTCATAGTCAAAAGGGTCCAGTCCAATGGTCAAATGCTGAGACCATTGCTCAAATGCTGAGCAAAGTCCAGCGATCAAGAATCTATACCGTAGTCAAAAGCCAGTCCAAAGGTTCAAGGTTCCAGGGTTCCAAGACTTCAGGAGACAGGTCAGGACACCAAAAATCCACTAACCTGGGGGAAAACCAGCAGCATCCACCACCAAAATGCAACAAATACTTTTCTCCCAAAGATCAGTCCCAAGGCTTGCTCCTTATATCCAGAAAAACCCAGCTGCAACCCATCTCTTGCATCCCTCCACCCTTAATTGCTCTCACCCATGAAGACTTACAGATTACTCAACCCTTTAGAACTTAGCATTAACCCTTCCATCACCAACTGCTAGGCCTACCACCAACAACCACCATCAGCTGCAGAACATGATACATGACACTCAGCCAATTATAGATCCATCTAATTGTAGCCTTGCCCAGCCCACATTGGACTAGTTTGCTTGCAAGAAGGTCATGGGGGACTTTGTCAAAGGAAGGCCTTTCTGAAATCAAGATATACTACATCCACAGCGTTCCCTGCATCTACTAAGCTTGTAACTCTATTGAAAATCAGATGAGCCTGGCAGGATTTGTTTTTGAGAGATCCATGCTGACTTTGAGTGATCCCAGCCTTCCTTCCTAAGTGATTGCAGGCTGCCTCCTTCATGATCTGTCCCAGAATCTTTCCTGGTCAACTTGTTGTCCACCAGTGCTCTCATGACCTTTGCCCCCTCCCTGAGGAAGCTGCTGGGCTGAGTGTGACATCACAGCCTTGGCAGCTGGCCCCGCCCCCAGGGATGTCTCTGTGATGCGTGCCGCAGCATCACCTGTGGGGCTCCAGCCAAAGAAGTGGGCTGCTTGCCTCCCTTGGTGGTATCATATATCCTGGGGAGAAGCCAATGGCGAAAGGGGTCCCGAGCAGCATCTACGACGTGGGTGAGATGTTGGGCCTGGAGAAGGGCCCTCTGTGCCGTTTGATCCATTCCTCGGTCTACAACCTTTTCCCCAAATCAGCCGTTTTTGAGAGCAACTTTCTCCAGGTAAGGAAGCAACAGGTATGCATGGATGGTGGGGACCTATTTGTGCCCATTCCCTGTGGACAGGTGGAAATGGAAGTTGGCCATCACTCCCTGTTTGTGGTGGTAATGCAAGAAGAGAGGGCTCCGCCTGGTCCAGGCCATGAACTGGCCGCAGTGCTCAGTGGCCATTTTGCAAAATGGAGCGAAAGGAGCCTGTTGTGTCCACACAGGTGACCAAGAAGGGGAGGTGGGTCAGCATCACCAACCTGCCCACCGTGGTGACCATGGGGCTGACCTCCACGGACCCCTCCCTCCCGCTGCCCAATGTCCTGGTGATGGCCAAGCACCGGCGGACCCCCGGCAGAAGGGAGGACCTCCGGCAGCCCACCTTGGAGCTGACCAGGTAAGACTGGGGAAGGGGCAATGCAAGCGAGGGGGAGTCCATGGGGCTTCCCATCATCCTGGAAAGACGGGACTATTTGGATGCCATAAAGGGGGTTCTGTTCTGGGCCCAGTGCTGCTCAACATCTTTATTAGTGACTTGGATGAAGGTTGAGAGGGTGTGCTGGTCAAGTTTGCAGGTGGGACCAAATTAGGAAAGAGAGCAAATGCTCCAGAGGACAGGATCAGGACCCAAAAACCACCTCAACAGACGAGAGAGCTGATGGGCCAAAACTAGCAAAATAAGGATCAGGATTCACTTTCCTCTTTCCTTCCTCGCTCCCTCCTCTTCCTTCCTTCCTTCCTTCCTTCCTTCCTTCCTTCCTTCTTCCTTCCTTCTTCATTCTCTCCTCCCTTCCTCTCTTTCCTTCCTTCCTCCCCCTTCTTCCTTCCTCTCTCTCCTCTTCCCTTCTTTCCTCTTCTCCTTCTTCCTTCTTCCTTCCTCCTCCTTCCTTCCTCTCCTTCCTTCTTCCTTCCTTCCTTTCCTTTCCTTTCCTCTCCTCCCTCCCTCCCTTCCTTTCTTCCTCTTTCTTTCCTTTCTTTCTTTCCTTCCTTCTTTCCTTCTTTCATTCCTTCCTTCCCTCCCTCCTTCCTTCTTCTTTCTTTTTTCTTCTTTCCCTCCCTTTCTCCCTCCCTTCCCTTCTCCTTCTTCCTTTTCCTCCTTCCTCCCCCCTCCTTTCCTTGTCTTTTTCCTTCCTTCCCTCTTTCCTTCTCTCATTTCTCCTTCTCTTTCCTCCCTTCCTCCCTTCTTCTTCTCCTTTCCTTCCTTTCCTCCCCCTCCCTCCCTTCCTCTTCTCTCCTTTTTTCTCCTCCTTCCTTTTCTTCCTCCCTCCCCTCCTCTTTCTCTTCCTTCCTTCCTTCTTTCCTTCCCCTCCTCTCCTTCTTCCACTTTCCCTTCCTCCTTCTTTTCCTTCCTTCCCTCCTTCTCTTTCTTCCTTCCTTCTTTTCTTCCTTACTCCCTCCCTTCCCTTCTCCTTTCCTTCCTTCCTCCCTCCTCCTCCCTCCCTTCTCTCTTCTTCATTCCCTTTCCTTCTTTCCTTCCTTCCTTCCTTTCTCTCTTGTTCCTTCCGTCTTTCCTTCCTTCCTTAGGATGCTTCCCTTGCGCTACCTGCGGCTGTCTGTCCGGAACGCCCGTCAGCGCATCCTGCGCCTGCAGATGGTTTCCCGGAGCGACTTCTTCCTGCAGCTGCACCCGGACCACCCTGCCGTGGTCTTTGCCTTCTGGGCCCGGCTGGCCGACATCCTGGAGTGCGGCCTCTCCATCCGCCACGGCCTCACGCCCAGGCGGCCACGCAGCCGAAGCAGCAGCAGCAGCTCCTCTTCCGACGAGGTACATCTCCGGGGTAAAGCAGCAGATCAGAAGCTTCTAGTATTCGGACTCCAACTCCCACCATTCTTAACATCCTACCAGGTGTTAGGAATTGTTGATGTCCAAAACACCTGGAGGGAGGGCTGAAGTTTGCCCAGGCCTGTTCTAGTGCCAGCAGTCAAGCCATTTTGTTAAGCTTCCAGCAAGAGATGTGAAAAGTGGTGCCGAACTGCATTCATTGTACGCTGTCGATACGGGCTCCGTCTCTCCCCACTCCGTAGGTGCGTCAGTTCTGGAACAGCTGTTCCAGGAGCTCCAATTTTGTGCTTTGCACTGAGTGTTTGTTTATAGTTGTTGTGGTTCAACAGCAACAGCATGATGGGACTGAGAGTGCAGATGAGCATGATGGAAATGAGAATACAGATGCAGGTGTGGGCTTTCAGTTTTCTCAGTCACAATCTGTAGCTAGAGACAAGCCGCTTTTCTCACAGGAACGGAATGTAGCTGATAAGGCAGTTGGTGGGGATCAAGGTCAGGCTGCCCAACAGGTGTTGAGACGGAGTTTACGAATTGCGGCCAAGTATTGAGCTCATCCGTTGGTGGGAAAACTGCTTGTTACCTGCCTGTTTGATGTTCAATGTTTTGATGTTTTACCTATAAGTAAACTGCCTTGGAGCTGGTTCTGTGTCAGTTCCAACGTTGCTAAATGGCTTGCTTGCCTTCGGCTCTGGGGCTTGGGGAAAGCCTGCTTCACGTTACCTCATGCTATTTCCTGGACTTTTACACTGCTTCTATGCTTCAAGTCTCCTGCTTTGACTCAAAGGGATTATATTGGATTTTTATCCTTGTATTACTGATCTTTCCACTGCTGATGAACTGCTTTGTTTGAAAACCTCACAATCAACTTTCTACCTCACAATTTTGGCTGGTTTATCAGAGATAGCAAGGTGAATCTTAGCCTGAGGTACAACAATAGTTCTAAGTTTCAGGGACTCTGCAGATAGGTGGCTTCATTTGGGTGCTTTCATAGGGCAAGCCACCTGTCAGTTATCATTGGGTTCCCTGGTTCCACCCCCTTTCTAGGCTTTGGAGGGAAGGGAGCCTTTTCCAGTCAGTCACAGCAAGGTAGCCAATGTATAGGATGTGTTTACTTCCCCTGTACAAAGGCTTCAACCTTTAAGAGCTCCAGGGAAAGAACGCCAGGGAAGCATTCCCACAGCTTTAAGAGTCTCCTAAGAACTCCAGGGATTCCTGAGTTTCCAGGAAGACAGCCAACTCTAAAGAACATCCATCGCCTGTCTGGTAGGTCCTTTCAGCACTCGAGAAGCAGTTCGGCCTGGCAGAGGAGCCCATACCAGTGAGGGTTGGATTTTAGTTAGCCTTGGGAGAAGTTAAAAAGGGGAATTTTCCTTTGAAGAAAGTTATTGAAGATAGTGCCTGTTCCCTGCGGACAAGTTTGAGAGAACTGATACTTCACCAAGAAAGCTTTACAATTCCTGTTGGGTTCATTAATAAAAGACTTTGTTGTACCTTTTAAGCCATTTGAAGATTCCTTTTGTAAAGGAAGCCTCTGAGAACTTTTCCTAGGGCTTTTCCTGGCTTCCCGCTGGGTAAAGGTTACACATCCTATATCTAAAGTCAACTAGCTATAGGCCCAGCAGTGACAGAACAGCGTCCACACTGTAGAACTAATGCAGCTTGATGCCACTATTATTGCTTTTGTTGGGGATCCATGGGCTGATGTGATTTTATTATATCGTAACCAGGACTCTCAAGCTACTGGCCAAAAGAACAAAAAAATAATAATACATATAGAAATTAAAATCAATTTTAATAGCCATTGAACTAAAATGGCATGCTGCATTCACAAAGTAAATTTATAAGACAGTAAACAGTGTTGCATTAAGTTAAGTTTAATGACTGTATTTCCATATGAGTATCAAATCAAGGCAGAGTTTATGAGATGGTATAAGATAGTATGAGATTATTATTATTATTATTATTATTATTATTATTATTATTATTATTAAATTTGCATTTAATTGATATTTCTATATGAATGTCAAGTCATGGCAGAATTTATGGGATGGTATAATATGCAATATATAACAACAATAACAACATAAAAATTGGGTTGTTGTAGATTTTCTGGGTTATATGGCCATGTTCTAGAGGCATTCTCTCCTGATGTTTCGCCTGCATCTATGGCAAGCATCCTCAGAGGTATTGACTTGATATTCATATTGAAATATCCATTAAAAACAATGTTTATGTTGTCGAAGGTTTTCATGGCCGGAATCACTGGGTTGTTGTAGGTTTTTCCGGGTTATATGGCCATGTTCTAGAGGTATTTTCTCCTGACGTTTCGCCTGCATCTATGGCAAGCATCCTCAGAGGTAGTGAGTCTGTTGGAAGTAGGAAAATGGGTTTATATATCTGTGGAATGACCAGGGTGGACAAAGGACTCTTGTCTGCTGGAGCTAGGTGTGAATGTTTGCTCCTGAATCTTTTGTTGAGAGGTGATTAGATGTGCCTGATGAACCAACCTGGACACAGTGTTTTATTTGAGAACACAGAAATGCTGGACCACTCTCACAACCACCATGTCAGGCTACACAGAGAAGCCATTGAAATCCACAAGCATGTGGACAATTTCAACAGAAAGGAGGAAACCATGAAAATAAACAAAATCTGGCTACCAGTATTTAAAAAACTCTAAAATTACAACAGTAAAACAACAGAGAGTAAACAATCAGGCACATCTAATCACCTCTCAACAAAAGATTCCCCCAGGCACTGCCAAGCCATCAAATGCTAATCCAGGTGGTCAGTTGAAACATTCACACCTAGCTCCAACAGACAAGAGTCCTTTGTCCCACCCTGGTCATTCCACAGATATATAAACCATTTTCCCTAGTTCCAACAGACCTCACTACCTCTGAGGATGCTTGCCATAGATGCAGGCGAAATGTCAGGAGAGAATGACTCTAGAACATGGCCATATAACCCAGAAAAACCTACAACAACCCAGTGATTCCGGCCATGAAAGCCTTCGACAACATAAAAATGGCTTTTAATGGATATTTCAATATGAATATCAAGTCAAGGCAAAGTTTATCGGATGGTATAGGACAGTATGGAGTATCATCATCATCATCATCATCTTAGTAATACTACTACTACTAATAAATTCTTATCCGCTTCTCCTCAAGGTATTCGTTAGGCCTGATTTGAATACTTACTCTCAAGCGACCAAAAAGTGCACTTATCTGGCATCTCCCAAACCCATCAGTGCCGGTTAACTAAGAATTTACTGTATTTTGGGGTTTTGGCATTCAGGCAAGGGATGCCCAACCTGTACTTTCAAATGCATCTTTCTATGCATCCAGTTTGAACATTGGGCTTTACTGGGACAGACTGGGGCATTTAGGGAATGGGATGCTTTGGAACCTAACAGTTTCCCCCAAACCGAATGGATTCAAATTTCAGTTAAAAAAAAGAAGAAGAGAGATTCGGCATAAACATTAGGAAGAGCTTCCTGCAAGTAAGCGCTCTTTGGCAGCAGAATAGTCTCCTTCCTGAAGGTTTCTCAGTAGAGGCTGGATGGCTATCTGTTGGGAGGGATCGCATTGTGCCTCCCTCCCTCCCTCCCTCCCTCCCTCCCTTCCTTCCTGGGAGCAAGGGATGGACTGGGTGGCCCTTGGAAGGGTTCCTTCGATCAGTGCAGTTTGCTGGCCAACTTGCTTCTTATCATCCAATTAACTGACTTCAGACACAGTTGTTTCTGCTTCAGTAGCGGCTCTTATCTTTATTTACATTTCATTCATTGCAATAACACTTACTCATTAGCACAGTCAGATGCAAGGGAGAAGAGCCAAGAGAAAGGACAAAATGGTGTTTGCTATATTTATACCCCACTGTTATCAGCTCATTAATTCAGTGTCCAGCCTCCTAGTCTATTGCAACATCTTCCTTGTCTGTTCCACACATGCTTCATAATGTTCCAAAGATTAACTCTTTCACAGCTAGCAGCATGGACATTTTAAACTTGTACAATATATATATATATATATACATTGATACCTTCCAACTCTCGGGTCCTCATGGCTCCCCGCTTCCTCTCTTAGGGACTGGTGAAGAGCGTCAGCAAGAAGGTGTCGGGCCTCGTCTCCCAGATTTCGGGGAAAACGGCAAAGAAAAAGGAAATGCAGAGAAGGTAATATGAAGGAGATTGTGGTTCCATAGTCTTTTGCATCCCTATCAAGATCTTATTAATTCTATGATTCAAGGTGGGGGGGGGGAACCCAAAATAAAAGACACAAGGGGAGCTTTTAGATACATAAAACTGACATTGCACTGGGAGTGTTGTGACTCAGTTTGATTCTGAGTCTGAAACTGAACCCTGTGGGTCTTGTGAGCCAGAGTTCCCTGATGAAGAGGATGATGGGATTCAGATTTCTGTTGTGCCTGCTTCAGACAGTGCAGCAGGGGAAACATCAAGTCAGTTCTCAGGGGAAAAGAATGTCAGTGGGATAAATAACAGCCAGATGGAGTTGTCTTCGCCTTCTCAGCCTTCCCACAGTGATCTAGCCCAGCTGGACCAAGATAAAGAGAGCCTTGAAGATAGTGAATTAATGAGCAGGCAAGAACGCTTAGAATTAAGGGTCCGGAGGAGCTCTCGCTTAGCTGGTAAGCGAGAAGCCAAGTCAGCCAAGGGTCATCGCAATGCGTTCATGATTGAAAAGGGTATTTAGTAGGCTTGGGCGATCCAGTTTGTTAATTTCGTAATTCGTTATTAATTCGTATTTAAATTAGCTTACGATCCAATATCGAACCATGCAGGAATAGTGTGAGGAGTAATTAAGAATCGAAACAATTTTTCCAATTTTCGTAATTATTTCGTAATTATTTTCGTATGTCTGGTGCAAGTTTTACAATCTCGCATTTACCCCACTTCCGGTCCCTTTGCTCTGCTGCTTCCCTCCTCTTTCCTCATGCTTCTTCTTGCCTCACTCTAATATACAATACTATAATATAATATATAATATAATAATATTGTAATAATATATTATATTATATTATTATAATACTATTATATTATAGTATTGTATATATTATATTATATTATATTATTATATTATATATTTTATTACTATATTATATTATATTATAATTGTATAATATAATATAATATAATATAATATAATATAATATAATATAATATAGTTGTTTGTTTTATCACACCAACAGTCAACAACAGAGGGAGAGGGAAGCTTCAGAAGTTCCCCCTGTCCCATTTGGAGGTTTTTTTAGCATATTGCGCAATCACGTCCGCCATTAACGAATCGATTCGTAATTTACGAAATTTCGGAAATTTCGAAATTTTGAAATCTTAAATTTCGGAAGTCCTCAGAATTTCGAAACGCTAGCGCACCCTAGAAACGAAACGAGTTTAGAACCAATTTTTTTCTTGATCGCCCAAGCCTATTAACTACAACCAAATGGAAGTTGTCAGTTCAACGTGGCTCTTTCCATGCAAACTCCTATGGATTAACCTTGGCTTTAAGCAGCTCGCTTTTGGCTTCCTGAATCTGGGATTTTGGGTCTTGTGTTTCACTGTTTTACCATGGACTCTTGTTTGATCATTGCCTAAAGGATTATGCTTCATGTTTTTGCCTTTAGATCTTGGGAACTGTGTTTTTGCATTTAAGCCTTTGTCCTGCTTATGGAACATTTGCATTTCTTATTCTATGTTTTGACTTTGTTTTTTTCTCAATAAACTACAAAATCTACAGCTCTGGTGTGGTGGTGTTTGGGAGCAAGGTGAAACTACCCTGAGTTGCAACAGGGAGCACCTAATTTTGCAAATGCAGATGGATACACAAACACAGCTCTCTGTGTGCAAACATTTGCGGCTTTAATTATTCTCAGAATTCCTTAATTTTTACTTAATGTTTTATTAATTTTTCCTAAAAATAATTTTTCTTTACTTTTTATTTTTTTAGTATTTTCTTGTTTTTTCTTAATATGTTTGTAATATTTTTCTTACATTTTCTTGTTTTTTCTTATCTTGTTTTCCTATTTTTGTTTCTTAATATTTTATTTTCCTCAAAATATGTTTCTTAACTTTCTGTTAAAGTTTCCTTTTTCTTATTTTTAATTTTTTTTCTTAACATTTTCTTATTTTTTCTCCTTAAAATGTCCTCCTTTTTCTTTATATATTTTTTAAAATTTTGTCTTAATATTTTATTTCTTACTTTTTTTGTATTTTAAAAAGTTTTTATTACATTTTCACAAAATGTAACTTCAATCCAACCAATTGAAAACATTATGTGCTTGTTTGTGTCGCTCCGTTCAACCCAAATACAGACTTGTGGAAGCGTGGCCATTCCCCTCATAGATGGCCCATGACTACTATTAATTAGCTCCTAATTAATTATCATAGGTCTTTAGGCTTGGGTAACAACGGAAAAATTTGTTTCTAAACTCGTTTCGTTTTTTGGGGTCCATCGCGTTTCGTTTTTTTAAAGAATTCTGAAATTTTCCTTTTAAAAATTTTGAAATTTACGAAATTTCGTATAATTACGAATCGATTCGTTAATGGCGGACGCGATTGCGCAATATGCTAAAAAAACCTCCAAATGGGACAGGGGGAACTTCTGAAGCTTCCCTCTCCCTCTGTTGTTGACTGTTGGTGTGATAAAACAAACAACAACTATAAAACTTGCACCAGACATGCCAAAATAATTACAAAATAATTACGAAATAATTACGAAATAATTACGAAATAATTACAAAATAAATTGAAAAAATTGTTTCGAATCTAATTTACTCCTCACACTATTCCTGCATGGCTCAATATTGATCGTAAGCTAATTTAAATACGAATTAATAACGAATTACGAAATTAACGAACGAAACCGCCCAGCCCTATTAATTATTAATTAGCCCCTTTTTTGTTGCAGGGCTTCCTTCCTGAAGGAGGAGAAGGAGGCAATGCGTGATTTGTCCAGTGACCTGAGAGGTAAGTCAGCTTCTCCTTACTAGTTATTGATCCATTATTGATCTTCCATTGATATGGATCCAAATATTGATTGATTTGCTTCTGTCCTTAAAGTCTTCAGGGAATAAAATTGTCCCCAAATTCACCTCTCTACCTCTGAGGATGCTTGGCCTTGAGATCCTGTTGTTGTTGTTGTTGTTGTTGTTGTTGTTGTTTTTCCTGTTTCCTTTTAAACGAGACTCAAAGCACCTCACAGCACTAAAACAATCGCAATTATAATTTAAAAGCTACGACGTGTAAACATTGGAATGGAATCAAACCTAGAAATGTAAGAAAGCAAAACACACAAAACCATTGTATTGTCAAAGGCTTTCATGGCTGGAATCACCGGGATGTTGTAAGTTTTTCGGGCTGTACTTTGGCCATGTTCTAGAAGCATTCTCTCCTGACGTTTTGCCTGCATCTATGGCAAGCATCCTCAGAGGCTGAAAAACCTACAACAACCCATTAAAAACTGCTAAAATAATGAAAACACAACAAAGCATGCAATGATAAAGGATGGAGGAAAAGGGTGATTCTGCACCCCAAACCAGCTGCTGGTTTTACAGGATGGCCTCATTGCGGTTAAAGTGGGACAAACTGGCGTAAATTCCCAGTGTGGAGATGTAGAGAGAGAGAGAGAGAGGTAGAGGTCGAGAGAGGGGGGGGGGGGGATTTTGGTTTGTTTTAACTGTAAAAATTTTTAAAGAAAAATGTAAAATTGATTGTAATGAGGAGAAATTATTAACAGAGGCGGCCCTAGGTAATTTTCAACGGTAAGCAAACAGTATTTTGGCGCCCCAACCAATCATTGATATATATTTTCTGTTTGTCGTGGGAGTTCTGTGTGTCATATTTGGTTCAATTCCATCATTGGTGGAGTTCAGAATGCTCTTTGATTGTAGGTGAACTATACATCCCAGTAACTACACTTGCCGCATTTGCTCCCTTGCCTGGCCCGCTTTGGGTCCGGAGGCGTGCCTGAAGACCCGGCGTGTGCACCAAAAGTCACCTCTTCTCCTGACTTTCTCCTCAGCCATTGGGACCAAGAGAGAGAGAGAGGTGGAGATGCCCACCTTTCCTGAAGGTAGGCGCAAAAACAAAGGAGGGAGCGGAGGTGGGAGATACCTCCAGCCGGAGGGGCTCTCTCTCTCTCTCTCTCTCTCTCTCTCGCTTGGTCCCAATGGCTGAAGAGAAAGTCAGGAGAAGAGGCGACTTTTGGTGCGCACGCTGGGGTCTTCAGACACGCCTCCGGACCCGAAGCGGGCCAGGCGGCGGCTCCGCCCCTTGGCCCACCTGTGGATTGGGGAGAGGAGAGGAGGAGGGTGGAGCGCCGGGGGATCGGGAAAGGGAGCCGGTCATGGGGAAGGGATCGAATGCGGAGAACGATTGAGCGCCGGCTCTGCTCACGCACCCAGTGGCCGGGTGGAGCAGGAACGAGAGGGGCTAGGCGAGGCTCAAGGGCCCGGCCCCTTTGGGAAGAGGATCGCCCGGCAGCGAGGCAAGAAGGCCGAGGCTCCCCCCGGACTGCTAGGGCTGTTGTGAGCTGAGGGGGCGCTCCTCAAGTGGCGGTCAAGGGGCATTTACAGAGGCGCCTCTGCGCCCCTGGCAAAAAAAGTGTTCTGCGACCGCTTACTTCGCGTAATGAACGAGCCGCCCCTGATTATTAAGAATATCCTGCTTTTCTCTCGTGAAAGCGACTGTGCATTTCCCGCCACTAGGGGGAGCCAAAGTTTTCATTGCAGGGCGGAGTCTGGAGAAGTTAAGAAATAAGAAATAAGAAAATCTCAATTTAATAAGAAAAGAAATAAGAAATAATGTGTGGAGAAGGGCCAAGGCTCTCAATTCTGGGCATGGCCTACCTGGCAGGGTTGTTGTGTGGGTGGAGAAGGGCCAAGGCTCTCAATTCTGGGCATGGTTCCACAGCACGGAAATAGTGCCAAACTACAACTCCCAAGGTCCGAATAGCATTGAGCCAAGGCAGTTCCAAGCAGAGGCGGCCCTAGGTATTTATTAGGGCTGGACGGTTTCGTTCGTTAATTTTCGTAATTCGTTATTAATTCGTATTTAAATTAGCTTACGATCCGATATTGAGCCATGCAGGAATAGTGTGAGGAGTAAATTAGATTCGAAACAATTTTTTCAATTTATTTCGTTATTGTTTCGTTATTATTTCGAAATTATTTCGTAATTATTTCGTAATTATTTTCGCATGTCTGGTGCAAGTTTTATAGTTGTTTGTTTTATCACACCAACAGTCAACAACAGAGGGAGAGGGAAGCTTCAGAAGTTCCCCCTGTCCCATTTGGAGGTTTTTTTTAGCATATTGCGCAATCGCGTCCGCCATTAACGAATCGATTCGAAATTAACGAAATTTCGTAAATAACGAAATTTTGAAATCTCAAAATTTCGGAAGTATTTAGAATTTGGAAACGCTAGCGCCCCCTGGAAACGAATCGAGTTTAGAAACAAATTTTTCTGTGGTTACCCAGCCCTAGTATTTATTTATTTATTTGTCATGTCAGGACAACCAGTCAAATTATATTACATTTCTAACAGAACAAAGCAAACAGACAAAATACAAAATTTGTGAGTTTGGTAGTGGATTAAATGTCCTTTGACCAGTCTCTGGCCCCTTGGAGTGCCTCTGGTGTTGCTGCAAGAAGGTCCTCCCTTGTGCATCATGTGGCAGGGCTCAGGTTGCATTGCAGCAGGTGGTCAGTGGTTGGCTCTTCTCCGCACTCGCATGTCGTGGACTCCACTTTGTGGCCCCATTTCTGAAGGTTG
>NW_026847549.1:589219-798757 GCF_025583915.1 Anolis sagrei ordinatus | reverse complement strand
TGGGCTATATGGCCATGATCTAGAGGCATTCTCTCCTGACATTTTGCCTGCATCTATGGCAAGCATCCTCAGAGGTAGTGAGGTCTGTTGGAACTAGGAAGGGTTTATATATCTGTGGAATGACCAGGGTGGGACAAAGGACTCTTGTCTGCTGGAGCTAGGTGGGAATGTTTCAACTGACAACCTTAATTAGTGTATAATGGCCTGACAGTGCCTGGAGCAAACTTTTGTTGAGAGGTGATTAGATGTCCTTGTTTGTTTCCTCTCTGTTGTTGTGCTTGTAATTTTAGAGTTTTTTTAAATACTGGTAGCCAGATTTTGTTCATTTTCATGGTTTCTTCCTTTCTGTTGAAATTGTCCACATGCTTGTGGATTTCAATGGCTTCTCTGTGTAGTCTGACATGGTGGTTGTGAGAGGGGTCCAGCATTTCTGTGTTCTCAAATAATATGCTGTGTCCAGGTTGGTTCATCAGGTGCTCTGCTATGGCTGACTTCTCTGGTTGAAGTAGTCTGCAGTGCCTTTCATGTTCCTTGATTCGTGTTTGGGCAATGCTGCTGCGTTTGGGGGTCCCTATGGAGACTTGTCCACAGGTGCATGGTACACGGGAGACTCCTGCAGAAGTGAGAGGACCCCTCTTTATTTATATCCTGCCTTTCTCCCCCATGGGGACTCAACTCTCTCCTTCCCATGGAGCAGAGCATGGCGGGTGACAGGACCAGCTGCCTGCCACACTTTTTGGAATATTAGAAGGTCTCTTATATAGCAATATTTCTTGCTGATGTTCCAATTGTCTTTGTAAATGATTGACAGGTGTTTTTCCAGACTAAACATATTGACTCCCATCAGTTCCTGGACAGATGTTGACTTTCCTTCTTTAAGTGATAATTGATTTTCCTTCTTAAGGAACCTTGTTTGCTTCCTTCTTAATGTAAGGAACCTTGTAAACACCTCCGTAATTAAAAGAACCAGTATCTTTGGTAATGTAAACATGTTGTTTCCCACCAAGAGTTCAACAGTTAATCATTTATCTCTGGTCATTAATGTCTGCTATTAAGCAACTTTTAATTACAGTTGCATCAGCTCAGTAGTTTTGCAGGCCTTATTTCTTAGGATGGCATCTCCAGGCCCAACCGTACATCTTCCATACAATTCAATTTGAACCAAGCATCATATTTCATGACAATTGTCCAAATTAATATTTCTTTCACATGTTGAGTCCCATGATGGACAGATGTTGACTTTCATTCTTTAAGTGATAATTGATTTTCCTTCTTAAGGAACATTGTTTGCTTCCTTCTTAATGTAAGGAACCTTGTAAACACCTCCTTAATTAAAAGAACCATTGTCTTTGGTAATGTAAACATGTTGTTTCCCACCAAGAGTTCAACAGTTAATCATTTGTCTCTGGTCATCAATGTAACAAACTTTGTAATCGCTTCCTTACATAAAAGAACCATTGTCTTTGGTAATGTAAACATGTTGTTTTCCACCAACAGTCCATTCAAACCATACGTCATATTTTGTGATAATTGTTCCAAATTAATATTTCTTTCTCTCCCTCCCTTCCTCTCTCTTGCAGTGCTCTTCTGTGACATGCCTCCTCCGCTGTTGTGTGCTCGGTGCAAGGGCCACCTGTCCCAGAGCCGCCTGCACAGAAGGAGCTTCAGCGAGGAGCGGGCCCCCCGTGGTCACTCGGAGCGTAGCTTCCTCCGCCACCAGCTCTGGACTGACCGGCAGCGCTCTTGCATCTGGCCACAGGAGAGCCCCGAGTGGCCCCAACCCTCCTTTCGCCGCCCCAGCAGTTTGGCCACCACCACCACCACCAGGAGGAGGAGGAGACATTAGCCCTGGCCGAGGATGGGCATGACGTGCCTGCCCACCCATCCACCCACATTATGCTTGCTTACAATTTGTATTTTTAATAGGTACTCAATTGTCGTGTTTGTTATTGTAGTTGGTTAAATGTACACCTGCGGTGTGTTGTTGAAGGCTTTCATGGCTGAAATCATTGGGTTGCTGCGAGTTATTCGGGCTGACTGGCCATGTTCCAGCTGCATTCTCTCCTGACATTTCACGTGCATCTATGACAGGCATCCTCAGAGGTTTGTTGGAATGAGGCAAGTGGGGTTTATATACCTGCGGAATAATGTTCAGGGTGGGACGAAGAACTTTGGTCTGTTTGAAGCAAAGAACACCTCTTGGAAACAGGCGAATTCCAGACAGCCAACAATCAAGAGCCTGTTAATGCCTCCCAAACAAAGGATGCATCCTGGCAACAACAGCCAGGCCAATGCTAATCAAGCTGGCTAATTGCAACATTCACACTTGTTTGACAATAACAGTTTATTAACGTTTCTACCAGGACCACAAGCCAATCTGCAATGGCATACCAAGTGCCACAGTTAAGTGTATGGCTCTTAGCTGGCCCCAGGATGGACCAATCAGCACTCAGATCTCAAAGTCCTATAAATATTTCTGTATGTTTGCATTGGGTCATTTCAACTCTAAGAGCATCTGCTTTGGGCAAAGTGAATAAATAAAGGGCATGTTCCTTTCCTTCAACTAGTTCAATCTTTGGAGCTTAACATACTGGGTCCCGAACCAGCAGTTCTTGCAGTAGCCAAAATCATTCAGCAAATTTGGCGACCACGAAGGGACCCTCGGTGATTCAGACAGTGTCCGATTCAGCCTTACCTGGTCCAGGAATCTCTAGAGAATCTTGTTAGTCAGATATTGCTGTATTCATTCAAAAGGCAACTCCATGATTTACTGTGTGTATGTAAAAAATACATCTTTTTTTCTCAACATGGGGAATTACTCAAATCCACAGAAGGGTTAAGTAAGTGATGGGAGTGGCTAAGGAAGCTGTGTCATGCCCATGTGACACAAATGACAAGTTCTACATATTTATTTACAGTTTATTTACAGTATTTATATTCCGCCCTTCTCACTCCGCAGGGGACTCAGGGTGGATTACAGTGTACATATACATGGAACATTCAATGCCATAGACACACAACATATATAGACAGACACACAGAGGCTATTTAACATTCCAGCTTTTTCATGAGGGTATTCTGGCCACTAGGGGAGCTGTTGCTTCACCGTCCATTTGTGACACTGATGAAGTACTTCCTTATTCTTTGCAGGCTTGCTGGAGATTTTTATGGCATCGTAAATTAGCCTCCCTGCATAAGTGGTACCTAAATTTCCTACTTGACAGATGCAACTTCCTCTTCCTCCCAATTTGGTCCCGTCTGCAAACTCGAAAAGCATGCCCTCTAAACCTTCACCCAAGTCTTTATTAAAGAGCCTGACCAGGGACCAGGAACGAACCCCCAAATAGTCACTGCTTTCCAGGATGGGGAGAAGCACCCATTGGATTTGGTCGCTCAACCAATTACAGATCTACCTAAGCATAGCCTTGCCCAGTTTGCTTGAAAGAAGGTCATGGGGGATTTTGTCAAAGGAGGGCCTTCCTGAAACCAAGATATACTACATCCACAGCATTCCCAGGATCTACCAAGCTTGTAAATCTATCAAAAAAGAGATCACATGAGTGGCATGATTTATTTATTTATTTATTTATTTATTTATTTATTTGCATTATTTCTACCCCGCTCATATGAGCCTGAAGGCGACTCAGAGCAGCGATTTGTTTTTGAGAGATCCATACTGACCTTTAGTAATCATTCTACAGGTCTGGATTAATTGGGGGTGGGGGGGGGTGGGGGGGATGGTGCAATAACACTCTGGCAGAGAAGGAGGAACAGAACTACAAATCCCAGGATCCCATCACATGGGCCTGAAGCAGTTAATGTGGGATCACGCTGCGATACCTCTATGGCAAACTGCTATGGCAATCGATTGACAGAGCAAATATTTGGGGAAGGTGGGGAGGCATCCCTTTCTGGCTCCAAACATCGGATTACATTGCCAAATGGCCATCTCTTTCACTGCTGTGGCATTCCAGGAGTTGTAGTTTGACAAGGCCTTTCGCCGTCTCTGTCAAAGAGAGCTGGCACCCCCAGCAAACTACAACTCCCATGGCTCCAGAGCCTTGAGCCAGTGCAAGTGTTGCCAAACTGGATTAATTTTACCGTGTAGATGCACTTGATACAAAGACTTGGCCCAGGACTTTCCAGGGAGCAAGACGCTGGAAACCATGCATGCCTAGAAATATCCTGTTTGCTGCATTTGTAGTCCTGCTAGAAATGTCAGGACTTTGGAAACATTTTACAGGAGAGACACACAACCTTGTCCTGAGGCCTTTAAGTGGTAGAGATTAGGTGGCTATCGGTCAGGAAGGCTTGGGTTGTGTCTTCCTGCCTATGAGATTGGACTAGGTGGCCTTTGGAGGTCCCTTCCAATTCTAGTAGAATATAGACGGCCTCGAAATTTGGTGGCATCTCCTTTTGTAAACAGAGACTAGTAGATAGCCATCCGTTGAGAAGGCCTGGGATGGGTTTCCCTGCACGGCTTCATGTGGTTGGACTTGGTGGCCTTTGGAGGCCCCTTCTGAGCCGTATGGAGCCTCCTTCTCCAGAGATCTGGATGACCATCTGTCGGGAGTGCTTTGATTGTTGGGCTGCATGCCCTCTGGAGGCCCCTTGTTCTGTCGTGTGCTGGGCCTGTAAAGAATTTCCTTTAAAATGGGACATGGAACCTTTGCCCAGTGGGAAGCCAGGGGCCCCCAAAGAGAAGCTCTCAGGGATCTTCCACCACAAATGGTCTTTAGATGGCTTGTGAAGTATAACAAAGTCCTTTATTAATGAACAATCAAACAGAAACTTCTCTTGTCTTCAATGAAGTTAAACAAATACTTCCAGGCTTTTATGCAACTGGTGGCTTCCTAATCTTGTCCACGAAGGACAGGCAATTGTCTTCAATAACTGTTACTTTACTTTAAGGAAAATCCCTTTTTAACTTCTCCCAGGCTGACTGTAATCTAACCCTGATGTGGGCTCCGCTACCGGGTCGATCTGCATCTCGAGCACCGAGTGGACCTACCAGTAAGGCTAATAGATTCTCCAGCTGGAGTTTTGTGGTCTTCCAAACTGTTTCCCTGGAAATCTTTGGAGATCTTTGGATGCTCTTAAGACTGTTCTCCCCCAGAAAGTCTTAAGGGTTGAAGCTTTTGTACAGGAGAAGCTTGCACACGTCCTCTACATTAGCTTTCCTTGCTGAGACTAACTAAAAATGGCTCCCTTCCCTTCCCAATTGCCCTGAACAAGGGGCGGAACCAAAGCTTAACAATGATGGACAGGTGACTTGCCCTATGACTGCAACCAAAGGAGTCCCTATCTGCAGAGTTCCTGAAACCTTGGACTGCAAGCAAACATTTAATACAAAGCAAATAAATTTGGAGCTCCTGGTACAGCCGTACCAGAACACCCCTTAAAGGACCTCATGGTGCATTCACACATCAACTGCTGCCTCTGAGGCCAATGAAGCCTCCTTCTTTGGAGATCCGTATGGCCATCTTTAAGGAGGGTTTTCAATGTATCTTCTTGCCTGGCAGAAGGGGTTGGACTGGATGGCCTCTGGAGGCCCTGTTCAAACCTTATGATGCATTTATCCCTTCACACACCAGTTGCTCTTCTGAGGCCGGTGGAGCCTCCTTCTCCAGAGGGAAGATGGACCATGGATGGTGGGACTTGCACTATTTAACTCACTTCCTTAGAGCACTGTGCCCCACGCCAATGATGGATCAGGACCAAACTTGGCACACAGAGGCCCAATGCCCCACTTTACAACCTGGTGAGGTTTAGGGCAGGATGGGCCACGAATGATGGGATTAGTAGTACTTTCTCCCAATTCCATTCCCACAGAACACTGCAGCCCCTACAAATCACAGACCAGGCCCAAACTTAGCACAGAGAGTACTCATGACCCACTCTACATCCTTGTGCAGTTCTTAGGGGGATGGACCATGGATTATGGGATCTGGAGTACTTCCACTAACTTACTAAAACCACAGCGACCACCATCCAATGACCAATAAAGGGCAAACTTGGCACACAGAGCCCCCATGACCCACTCTACATCCTGAAGCAGTTCTAAGGGGGATGGACCATGGATGATGGGATTTGCAGTACTTTCACTCACTTACTGAAACCACTGTGACCACCATCCAGTGACCAATAAAGGCCAAACTTGGCACACAGAGCCCCCACGACCCAAAAGTGTATGGCCTTTGGAGGCTCCTTCCAAACCTTATGCGGCATTCATTCATACATAAACAGCTGCCTCTGAGCCTACGGAGCCTCCTTCTTTGGAGATTGGAATGGGTTGGATTGGATGTTCTTTGAAGGCACCTTTCCCACACTACTTGAGAGTCTGGTAAGTCTCCTTCTCTGGAGGTTTTTAAGCAAAAGCTGGACGGCCGTCTGTTGGGAGGGCTTTGATTGTGTTTTGTCGCGCGCTGGGCCTGTAACAGCTGTACTTTTTCTATAGGACGTATACTTTAAGCCCAACGGGAAGCCAGAGGGGCCTCAAAGAGAGGTTCTCAGGGATATTTCTGAAGTGATGATCTTTAGAGTCTTTAATGATACAACAAAGTCTTTATTGTGGAACAAACAACAAATCTTCAATGGTTCAAACAACACTTCAAGGCTTTCTTAGTCTAGTCCTCAATGGACTGGCGCCTGACTTTGATTAATTGAACTTTCTTTGTAGGAAAAACCCTTTTTAGCCTCTCCCAGGCTGTTTACTATCTATGCCTCATCGGTGTGGGCCCTACTACCGATTCCAAATGCGTCTGGGTATCGAGTAGACCTACCAGCCGAGGCTTGAAGATATTTCAGATGGAGTTCCGTGGGTCTGTAATGCTGTTCTTCCTTCGAGAATTCTTCGAAACTTCAGGGCTGTTTTCCCTCTGATTGCTGGGAGGCTGAGAGGCTGTGAGCTCTCAGCCAGAGAGTTGGGACCTTTCCCCTGGAATTTCTGCTTCTGTTTCCCCGGATGTTATTTTTCCCTGGGTGGTTGTTGAGAAAGGAAGCTTTTCTACAGGACGAGCTGGTCTATCTCCTATAGCTTAGCTACCTTGTGTGAGACTGCCCAAAAAATGGCTCCTTTCCCTCCCAGAGCCCTGAACAAGGGGCGGAACCAAAACTTAATTATGATGGACAGGAAGCCTGCCCTATGACTGCAAAACAGACAACAGAAAGAAAACAAAGTTGGAGCTCCTGGTACAGCCGTACCAGCACAGATTGTGTGTTCCTGCCTGGCAGAAAGGGGTTGGACTGGATGACCTCTGAAGGCGCCTTCCAAATCTTATGCGGCATTCATTCATTTACACAACTGAGGCCGATGGAGCCTCCTTCTTTGGAGATCTGTATGGCCATCTTTAAGGAGGGCTTTCAGTGGATCTTCTTGCCTGGCAGAAGGGGTTGGACTGGATGTCCTCTGGGGTCTCTTCCGACTCTAAGTCTGGGCTTCTTGGGTGGAAGAGGCGTGCGACTGGCTGCTTCCTCCCGTGCTCTGGAGGACCTTCTGGAGGAGCGCCTGCCACCCCATGCCCCCAAGGGCCTTGCCCGGCCGCTCTCTGGTCAGCTGCCAGGCCAGCGCCCTTCCTGGAGGGTCCTGCTCCGCTCGGCTGAGCCTTAATCCCTGAGCAATGCCGCCCGGCCTTCCTCTTGTTTGGGGAAGGAGGGGGGGGGGGCTTAAGCCAGCCAGGAAGTGGCCAAGACACTGCCGCCCGGCTCCACATGGGAGGGAGCCCAGAGCAGGAAGGGGCACCCAAAGGGCATCYAGCCCAACCCTCTTCTTGCCAGGCAGGAAGATAGAATCATTATCACATTATGTTTCTATTGTCTATGATGATGATGATGATGATGATGATGATGAYGACTATACTCTTAGGGTAGGAAGGGATCCCCAAAGGGCATCCAGCCCAACCCTCTTCTTGCCAGGCAGGAAGATAGAATCATTATCACATTATTGCCTATGATGATGATGACGACGACTATACTCTTAGAGTAGGAAGGGTTCTCCAGAGGGCATCCAGCCCAACCCTCTTCTGCCAGGAAGGAAGATGGAATCATTATCACTTTATTGCCTATGATGATGATTATGATGATGATGACTATACTCTTAGAGTAGGAAGAGATCCCTAAAGGACAACCAGCCCAACCCTCTTCTGTCAGACAGGAAGATAGAATCATTATCACATTATTGTGTATTGTTGTTGTTCTTTTTCTTGTTGTTGTTATTACTATACTCTTATAGTAGAAAGGGATCCCCAAAGGACATCCAGCCCAACCCCCTTCTGGCAATGCATGAAGACACAATCAAAGCCCTCCCGACAGATGGCCGTCCAGCTTCTGCATCATCATCATCATCATCCTCATCATTATTTTGTTTATCTCTCCCACAGAAGACTCACGACCTCTAGAGAAGGAGACTCTGCCAGACTCTCCAGCATGTTATAACCCAGGAGAGTTGGAAAGGATTCTCCAAAGGACATCCAGCCCAACCCACTTCTGCCAATGCAAGAAGACACCATCAAAGCACTCCCAACGGATGGCCATCCAACCTCTGCTTCAAGACTCTCCAGCATGTTATATCCCAGTAGAATGGGAAAGGATCCCCCAAAGGCCATCCAGTCCAACCCCCTTCTGCAAGATGACACAATGAAATCACTCGCAACAGATGGCCATCCAGCCTCTACTCCAAGACCTCCAAAGCAGGAGACTTCACCAGACTCTCCAGCATGTTACATCCCTGCCAAGTGGGAAAGGGTCCCCTAAAGGACATCCATTCCAACCCCTTTCTGCCAAAGCAAGAAGCCACAATCATAAACCCTCCCAATAGATGACCACCCAGCCTATGCTTAAAAACCTCCAGACTCCACTGGATTCTAAGGATGGATCTGCACTGCCCTATATTGGAGGATCTGATCCCAAATTGTCTGCTTTGAACTTTGAGTCTCCTTCGGGAGAGATAAAGCAGGGTATCACCATCATCCTCATCATCTGGGATATAGAGCAGCGTAGAAGGGGCCCAAAGCAGCCGTGGAAGCGCTCTTTTGCATCAGGAAGTTCATGGCATTCCCCGTGGCTTGACTCCGCAGTGTGACCTCCTTTCAAATATTTGCGCAAGGCTCTCCTGTCCTCTCCTCTCAGCCTCCTTTCCTCCAAAGTAAACAGCCCTTGGCTCCTGAAGCCATTCCTCTTGCCGCTTGGCTTCCAAACCGTCCACCGTTTTGGGTGCCTTTCTCTGGGCGCCTTCCAGCTTCTCCATGCTGCCATGCTTGAATGGCTTTGCCCAGAAACTGGACACAGGGCTCTTATTACTCCAGGTGAGGAGCTCTGACCAAAGCAGAAGAGATCCCAGAGCAAGAAATGGCTTTTACCTGGATCGCTGTCTCTTGTAGCCTATAGGGCTCGATGCCCCTTCAATAGGATCCCATAGAAAGAAATTGTTTTCACCTGGATCGCTGTCTCTTGTATCCCATGGGGTTCGATGCCCAACTATAGGGTCACATAGAAAGAAATGGTTTCCACCTGGATCACTGTCTCTTGTACTCTATGGGGCAATTCTCTACTCTTAAAGGGATGGTCACTCATGCATTCCCCTCTCTGTGATGAGGTCGTAGGACTCTCTTCAGTGTAGACACTACGATCCTATGGATGCAGCCCTCAATCACAGTGGCCTTTTGAGCTGCTGCATCACACTGTGGACTCATGCCAATGGCCTTCCTTTCACACGGACTGCTTTCAAGGCAGGGAGAAGGTTTGAGGAAAAGACAAAAGAGAGTCCCTGAGGTCTGTAAAAGCACGGTTTATTCTCAGTTGGCGCCAACCGGACATGGACCCTGCTGGTATTCCAGGAAACAGGGTGATGAACAAAAGAATTGCCTTGGTTTATATACCCTTTAAAATAATATGCATGCATCATACAAGCATCACAATGTGCGTCACAAAATTCCACTTTTACATTGACTCCAACAGCATATTTTAACTTCAACACCTTTAATCTTCCATTAAGCATCTTTATCTAAAGAGCTACTCATTAAGGGGACCATCCTGTACCCATAGCACCAGGATGTCTACTGATAGCAAGAACTTCCATCCATCTTAAGATAAGTTCCTCCTGAAGAAGCCTCTTGATAGCAAGGCTCATTAATCTTACGATAAGCCCTGCTTGGTTACGGGGTAATTTGATATTTTGGCCAGATTGCCTTAGGGGGGGGACCAGGGTTTCTCAAACCTGGGGGATTTCCCCAAAGATTGGTGTTGGGCCTTACAAAAAACGGCCCAGAAAAAAGTCCCCAAGGCAAGTTTCACCAAAAGCTGTGTAGAATTTTCGTGGAGTTTGAAAAGGCCAAAAACACCCCTGGGGAACCACCATGTTTGAGGGACGCTTTACTGTCTTAGAAATTTTCCTTTCCCCACCAAGGGGGACCCCTTGGGCCCTCTCTGAGGCAAATTCTAAAATTTCTAAAAAAAGAAGAGAAATATTTTTTTTCCAAAAAGTGGAAGGTGGAAACGTTTCATTTGGGCATTACATTCATATACCCATTTCTTGTGATTCCATAGAAAATATTTTATAATTTGGCCTATTTTTATTAAAAAATATGGTTACATCCAATTATGGTATTAAAACCCTTTCCAAATTTATAATTGTTTAATTGAATGGATTTCATTCAAGCCTTTCATTCAGGGCAGGGTTTTGCCACTTTCATCCGCACACCCCAGGGCCAGGGGGGAAAAACTTGGGCCTCCCTCCCCGATGTTTGGGACCTTTTCAACAAACACCCACCAATTCCTAAACAGCGATTTAGGCTGTTTAGGAATTTGTGGGGAGTGGGGAAGGGTCCAAAAAACATTTTAACCCGGGGGGGAGGGGAGGGTCCAAAGTTTGGCCCTTGGCCTGTTCTTCCACCCAAATTATTAGTTTCTGAAGGATCTGGGAAACTTTTCCACTCTCTGCCAAGGGGGCAAAAAAAAAGGGATTGGGTTGGTCCCTTGGAAAAAAAAAAAAAACCAAGTCCCCCTTGGCCCAAATATAGGCCAACGTTGCCATTGGCCTTTTAACCAGGGAAAGGAACCAAGCCCCAGTTGCAAATTCACTTAGGGAGTGAAAAAAAAGGGGCTGTTTTGAATTTTCACTGCAAGTTGCAAAACAATGGGATAAGTCCAAAAAAAAAAAACAAAGTTTCCTCCAGTCTTCCAAAAAATTTTCCTCACCATTCCCTTTTTTTTTTGATAAGGAGTTACAAAGAAAAAGGTTGAGTGTTTTTCTTATTCTGGATTTGGTTCAGACTTCTTCACACTGTGTCCAATTCTGGGGCCCTGGGTTCAAGAGAGAGATTGACCCTAAGCTGGAATGTGGCGCAGAGGAAGAGGGAGACCCAAAGGATCAAAGGCCTGGAGACCATGAATGATCCCTTTGAGGAGCACCTGGAAGACCTGCCTCTGTTTAGCTTTCAGAAGAGAAGGTGGAGAGGAGACATGAGAAGAGCCATGGATAAGCGTGTCACAAGGAAGAGGGAAGGGGCTTCCTTTTTCTGCCCTGGAGATAGGACTCAATGGAGCCTTGGGTTCAAATCCCAGGAAAGGAGATCCCACCTGAACTTCATTATGGAGAACTTCCTAACTCAGAGTCTGGTGGAAGCTCCTTCCTTGGAGGCTTTCAAGAGGAGGCTGGATGGTCATCTGTCGGGGGAGCTTTGATTGTGCTTTTCTTGCATGGCAAAGGGCTGGAATAGATGGCCGATGTGGGTTAAAATCATAGAATCCTAGAATCAAAGAGTTGGAAGAGACCTCCTGGGCCATCATCCAGTCCAACCCCATTCTGCCAAGAAGCAGGAATATTGCATTCAAAGCACCCCTGACAGATGGCCATCCAGCCTCTGTTTAAAAGCTTCCAAAGAAGGAGCCTCCACACATTTCCGGGGGGCAGGAGAGTTCCAATGCTGAAACGCTTTCACAGGGTTTCAGGAAGGTTTCGTGCTTTTTCATGGGTTATATGGAAATCTCCCCTCTCTGTGTAGGTTTTGGGGGGAGAACAAGCCCCAATTTCTTTTCCCATTTGCGGTCCTGGTCTCCCAAGGAAAAGAAAGGGGGAAAAAACAAAGCTTGCTCCCTCCTCCTCCATTGTTGGGGGCTTCCCTCTCCACATATTATACATGGCTCTTCAATTCATATCATACTATTCCCAGGCCCTTTTTTTGTCTCTTCCAGGGGGGCTCTAAAAACCCATGCCCCCAGCTTCTAAAAAGGGCCACTGTCCTCCATTAGGGGGGCTTGTTCTCTCCCCAGGGGACCCTTGATTTCTTGCTTCCCCTCCTCCCTGTGGCCCTTTCTCTCCCCACAATATTTATTTACATGGGGCCTGTCACATAATTCATTCCTTCCTCAGGCTTCTCTTTCTAGGGCTAAAAAAACATTGGGGCCCAGTCCCTTTTAAGCCGCTCTCAAGGGCTTTGTTTTCCAGGATCCTTTATTCATTTTGTAGACGCTCTCCAACTGTATGAATGTATGAAAGAGGGAAGGTGCGTCCGCTTCCCTGCCCCTCCTTTGGGCACTGGTCCAGTTTGCTCTGCTTGGATGGAGTCCGGACTGCCTTTATTTGCGTGAGGATTGGGGGCCTGCAGTGGTCAGCCCAGAGTCCCTCCCTCCCCATTGAGGGATCTATAAAGGGACTGGGCTCCTCTGCCTACCTGCCCTCAGGTGTCACCTGCAACCGGAGAACTTTTTGACACACAGACAGGTGAGTGGCTGACCCACAGTGGTCAGTGTCCCAACTGCTCAGAGACCTGGTCACTGAAGTCAGGAGCTGGATCTACACTGTCATATATCCAGGATCTGATCCCAGATTATCTGCTTTGAGCTGGATTATATGAGTCTACACTTCCATATAATTTGGGATAATTTGGGACCAGATCCTGGGACAGAGGGCATGTAGAAGGGGCCTCAGGATCAGATCCCAGATTGTCTGCTTATCCCGGATGATCTAGTAATGTAGACTGAAGTCAGCTGGAGGGAGGGCAGAAATTTGCACCCAGTCAAATGGGAAAATATGTCCCTTAAACTGAATTGTGGGTGAAGCTGCTGCTGGTGGTGAAAAGGTGTGTTTGCTCAGCCATTAGGAGTTCAATCCCACTATAATTCAATTGAACCCATTTGCAAAACCCTGGGATTTGTAGTTCTGGCAAAGACTAACGTGCTCTGCTAAGAAAGGTGTGCAGACAGTCATAAAAATAATTTATTTATTATTTATTTACTGTATGTGTATACTGCCTTTCCAAAGCAGGACCCTCATTTCCTTCCTGGTCAGTCACCCTATTTGGGGGGCATCTCATCTCCCCCCTTTTCCTGACCCCTTCCCTTTCCTTCTTGCATCTCTTTCCAGGTCGAGAACGAAACCAGAGATGGGGCCGGGAGCCTACTTCTCTCTGGGGCTCCTCACCTGTTTGGCTTACGCCCCTTTCCTCAAAGGTGAGAGGCCTCCCTTTTTTGGGGGGGGGGATTTACCTGTGGACCCCTCAAGGGAGGGACTCCAGTGTGGCTTCTGACACTTCTGCATTTTTTTGTATATACAATTTTTTTTTGAAAAAAAAGTACAATACAAAACACACTTTGTCAAAAGCTTGTGTTGCTGTGAGTTTTCCAGGCTGCATGGTCATGCTCCAGCAGCATTCTCTTCTGACATTTCACCTCCATCTGTGCCTAATGGCATCTTCAGAAATCTGCTGCAAATTAGACAAGTGGAGTGTCTGTTAAAGCAAGTTAGCAAGCTAGAATAGCATTGAGTAGCCTTGCAGCTGCAAAGTCAATCAGTGAGGGTATCTGCATAAGGGTAGTCTGGCCTCTGTTGCCTGGAGGCGCCCTCTGTTTTGTTGTGTATTCGTTCAGTCGCTTCCGACCACTGCATATTCACTAGGAATGTTAGTGAGATTGTAGAATGGATGTGGACAGAGAGATCCAAGCCATTGTGGGATGCCTGGTGCAAAAAGAAGAAAGTATTCTAGAATAAATCTCACCAAGTTGAAGAGAAAGCCACCGAGGTTTTATTTCATTCCAGCTGGAAAGGATGATGATTGCAATAGCCTGCCAACAAAATCGACATAGTCAAAGTGTTGGTTTTTAAATCTCTCACCTTTCTTTCTCCTCCCTGGCAAGCTGTCCAAGGGAGAGGTGGGCGTGGCCAAGGACAGCGCTCCACGGAGGCCTCGCCCCCAGCGACCTCCGAGCAAGGAGCACTGTGCTTGGCCACGCCCACCTCCTTCCTCTTTGCATCGGTGGCTTTGCGAGGTGGGCGTGGCTATGCCCAGCTCTTCCGCATCGCCGCTTGTCGCCAGGGAGGTAGTCACGCCCACTGCGCAAAGCCACTGATGCAAAGAGGAAGGAGGTAGGCATGGGTAAGAACAGCTGTTCCTAAAGGCCACGCCCCCAGCATTTACAATTCACTGATGGAAGTCGTAAGGAAGATGGCGGACGCGGCTTCGATATGGCAAAAACACTTCCGGGTTGCCAAAACACGTCGATATCGCTTCTAAAGGTAATTATTTAACGAAATAATAACGAATTAAGAAATTAACGAACTGGATCAACCAAGCCTAATATATAGCCTTCAGATTCAGAAGTTCCCATTCCCCCCCCCCCCCCCCCCCCCCCCGAGCTGGCTTTGTTATAATTGGTTGTGACATCAACAAGCCAGGAGGAGACCCAATGAGGGCTCTGGCCCTGCTTTTGACCGCCCAGCCAATGAGGTGGAAGGGAGGCGGACAATAGGGAAACAATGAAGAAATGTCTAGTTGACTGGATTAAGGTGACCGGTGTTTGCCAAATGGCTGGGTGATAGCTTTAGGCTCTCAAGCCCGGCCTAAGTTATTGTTTGATTCCGTGAATTAACATTCCTATCTAGCCCCGAGAGGCCAGGTCTTTGTCACACTGTCCTGCGATATGGAGTTCATTGATGAAGTAGATGCTAGTTTCGGGAGAACAGGATGTGGCACAGCAGGGAGGCAGAGGACAAATCTGTTGAACCATGTTTTGATTGATTGGGCGATTTCAAAGTGTATGTTTTTAAAGCTGTGATCATGTGTTTGTCAAAATCCCTGGTTCCTCGTAGATGGGGAGATGTCCTTTGTGTTGGGTAATCCAGTATGTCCATAGACTCCATTGTTCTGGATGGCCTGGCTATTAGCCCTCCGAGGTCCAGATAGATAGAGCCATTTACTTATTGTCCATGCAAATGGATCGCGTTGAGTCCTTTGTTAGGAGATTATCAGCCCAGAAAGTTTGGAAATTCCAAGAGCCATGAGTTGCTGGTTCATGAAAGGGTTGCTTTCCTTCATATTTTCTAATATAGACATTAGGGCTGGGCAGTTTCGTTTCGTAATTTCGTAATTCGTTAAAAATTCGTTATTTTTTTTGTTACAAAGCGATAACGAACCATTCAGGAGCATCTAAAAAACGAAACGAATTTTTCAATTCGTTTCGTAATTGCTTCGTATTTGTTTCGTATTCGTTTCGAAATCGTTTCGTTATTATTTCCGCATGTCTGGGGCAAGTTTTATAGCTGTTGTTTGTTTAATCAGTGAAAAAAAATTATAAATATCACACCAACAGTCAACAACAGAGGGAGAGGGAAGCTTCAGAAGTTCCCCCTGTCCCATTTGGAGGTTTTTTAGCGTATTGCGCGGTCGCGTCCGCCATTAACGAATCGATTCGTATTCGTTTCTTATTCGTTTCGTATTGTTTCGTAATTTTACGAAATTTCGTAAATATCGAACTTTTTTAAAGAAAAATTTCGGAATTCTTTTAAATATCGAAACGCAAAAAACCCCAAAAAACGAATCGAGTTTAGAAACAAATTTTTCCATGGTTGCCCAGCCCTAATAGACATACATACATATAGGGAACGAGGAACGGGACAAGGGAGCAAACACAAAGTTCATAGGAAAAGGGGGAATCATGCAGGGTCTAAGGGGAAGTCATGACAGCCCCCCAAAGTCCATAAAAGTTCATAAAGTTTAGCAAGTGTTTATAAAAGTTCCCATAAAATTCATGAAAGTTCATAAGAACTCATAATAGTTCGGGAGGGTGGGTGGGGGAGGATGGAAGTTCAGGGAAGCACTAAGTAGTCAGAGTCCATTCATAAAAATAGGAGGAGAGATAGGTTGTTGGAAGACAGTGTTCATTATACACAGTGAGTTTTCCCGGCAAAATCCTATCAGCCTACGTCCCGCTTCATTTTGTTGTCCCAGACCACGCTTGGCTGTGATCCACATTGGAAGGTCTTAACTGGCACTCGATTGCTGTAATCCTATGGATGTGGCCTAGAATCTGGCTCCCAGAATTTAAAAAAAAGAGCCAAGTCTCTTACTCACATCCATCTGGTAGAAAATCCGATGCTTGCTATCTGGATTTCCCTTGCTTCCGAGTGTTGCTCTTTATTTACTGTCCTGATTTTAGAGGTGGAATGAAAGAGGGAAGCACTCCCCTCCTCCAGGAAGAGGTGGAGCCAAACAATTGAGCTGAGAAAGCAATTCAACTGGTGCAAACAACATTGATTGACAGCTATAAATAACCAATCAATCCAACTATACATAAGCAGGGTAAAAAGGCAGGATTAAGCATGATACAACAGTTTAAATCTTGCAACTAACAGTTATACATATAGTGTCAAGACCCAGGCAGAGCAACGAGGCAAAACAGCCGCTTAAGGGTTAACAAAAGGAGTTTAATGGCAATTAACAAGTCAAATGGCTCTTATCAGCAGAGCGTTAATAAACAAAAGAGCCTGCGGCTTGCAGGAATGTAAACAAAGCAGGAGCCCAGGCAGTCTGGGCAGAAAAAAGGAAACTGAAGTAAGGCAGGCAAAACAGTTCGTGGTTAGAATGGAATACAGTCAGTTCAAAAATCACAACACAAAAAGCAGTATGAGGAACGGTCCGAAGTCCACGCAGGAGACAGGCAGAATTGAAGAATAGTCAAGACGGTCCAAGGTCAGGGCAGGAGACAAGACTCACGGTTCCAAGCCAGGCAAAGTAGTCAGCACGATCACGAAACACGATTCTGGATGCAAGGACTCAAGGCAAGAGTTAACGGCAGGATACACAGGTACACGACACTTTGAACTCTGCAACATGATAGCCCCAAAGCTACTCCTTAAATCCCATCAGAGTCGCTGGATTCGCCTCCAGGTGCATCCAGTTCCACAGGTGAACTGCGTTCCCTCCATTGTTGCCAGTCTGCACTCCGGGCTGCATCCTGAGAAGCAGTATCCGAAACCCATGAGTCTGTGAACCCTTGGAACTCCCCACTGGAAGTTGGAGCATTAATCACATCCTGAACCTCCTGGACCCTAGTCCAGTCCAGCTCTTCATCATCACTTTCAGACCCGTAGCTATCTGCTATGTCTTTAAGACGCTTGGAAATGGATTCCTCATCGCTATCTGAACTGCGTGCTACTCGCTTTACACCACGGTAATCCTCCATCTCCATCTCCTCATGAGTAAACCCCTGAAACTCTTCCTCATCACTAGATTCTAGGAACATGTCCCTAATGCGCTTCAGCTGCTGCTGAGCATCTTCCTCTTCCAAGCCTCGTTTCCTCCTACTAGCACTAGTAGATACAGAAGGCACACGCTGAGTTACAACATATAGGTGGTGCCACTTGAGCCGTCACACCATTCGTTTTGCAATTGCAGCTGAGACGGACCCGGGAGACTCTGCTTCCCCTTGCCCGGAAAACTGGATGCACTACAAGGACAGCTGCTACGGCTATTTCCCCGAAAAGAAGTGCTGGAAGGAGGCAGAGGTGAGTGGGAAGGTGTCCCCAAAAGGAAGGCGCTTGTCACCCCCTCCACCCGCTGTTGACACCTGGTACAGCTCAAATCTCACCTTTCCCTGCTTGCCTTTCATATAGAAAGAATGCCAGAGCTGGGATGGCCACCTGGTCTCCATCCTGAGCAAGAGGGAATGCTGCCGAGTCCGGAAGTTCCTGTCCAAATTCCAACCTGATGGGGACATCTGGATCGGGCTCCACAACCCCAGCAAGGTACGAGGAATAGCACTTTCCTCAGTGTACACACTGTGATCCTATAGACGCAGCCTAGAATTGCATTGGCCTATTTATTTATTTATTTATTTGCTAGCCGTCCCCTGGCACACATTGCCGTGGCCCACTCTGGTGGTCATGGGGGTTCTGTGTGGAAGGTTTGGCCCAATTCTATCACTGGTGGGGTTCAGAATGCTCTGTGATTGTAGGTGAACTACAAATCCCAGCAACTACAACTCCTGAATGTCTAGATTCTATTTCCCCCAAACTCCACATTTGGGCATATTGAGTATTTGTGTAGAGTTTGGTCTAGATCCATCATTGTTTGAGCCCACAGTGCTCTCTGGATGTAGGAGAACTACAACTCCAAAACCCACCAAAACCTTCCAGTAATTTCTGTTGGTCATGGGAGAACTGTGTGCCAAGTTTGGTTCAGTTCCATCGTTGGTGGGGTTCAGAATGCTCTTTGATTGTAGGTGAACTATAAATCCCAGTAACTACAACTCCCAAATGTCAAGGTCTATTTCCTCCAAACTCCATCTGTGTTCATATTTGGGCATATGGAATATTTGTGTCAAGTTTGGTCCAGACCTATCGTTTCAGTCCACAGTGGTCTCTGGCTGTAGGTGAACTACAACTCCAAAACCAAAGGACACTACCCACCAAACCCTTCCAGTATTTTATGTTGGTCATGGGAGAACTGTGTGCCAAGTTTGGTTCAATTCCATCGTTGGTGGGGTTCAGAATGCTCTGTGATTGTAGGTGAACTATAAATCCCAGCAACTACAACTCCCAAATGTCAAGGTCTAGGGGCCACCACAGAAAAGGCCCTGTCCCTTGTCCCCACCAAACGCGATTGCGATGATGGGGAGACAATGAGCAGGGCTTCCCGGGATGATCTTAGGCTCGTAGGTGGAGATACATTTGGACAAGTAAACTGTTGCATCACACTCCAGGCTCGTGTCCAGCTTGTGTCCCAAGACCCCCTTGACCTGGACTGTTTCCACGCCAGGAGCCCCACGTCCCATATCGGTGCCTGTCATTTCTATTGACAAAGGGTGACACCGTACGTTTCTCTCTGTTGCAATCCATTCTGTTTGTTTTGGCCCAGCTCCCTAATATTTTGGATTTTTCCCCAGTTCCCGGACCGCTCCTTCTGGGAATGGACGGATGGCCAGCTCATGGACCATACCCAATGGAGCCCTGGTCAGCCCAACAACTACGGCAACAGCGGAGAGTACTGCGCAGAGATCTGGCGCTCCTCAGGTGGGTCCTGTAGGCAGCTAGAATTGCATACAATCATAGATTTGGAAGAGACCCCATGGACCATCTAGTCCAACCCCCTTCTGCCATGCAGGAAAAGTGCAATCAAAGCCCTCCCAACAGATGGCCATCCAGCCTGGTTTCAAAGCTTCTCGGGAAACGGAATTCAATAGTACTAAAATCAAAATTTGGACATCTAAAATCAAGAATGGGAAGTGCTTCACTAGACTTGATTGTGTCATGTTTAACTTATTTTTAAATAAGAACTAATTACTTCCTCAGAGGGAGATTTGCTTTTGTACCGTCAGGTTACAGATATCCCAGGACAGAAAAACAATATAATAGTTATTTCATTATAACTGGGATAGTTAACATGCTATGAGTACTCTTGTGTTGAAAATGTTGAGATTTTGAGTATTTAAATGTATTTAAAATGTTCAGCATCTAAAAATATATTTTTAAAATGACAAACCCCTAATAATAATGATAAAGACTTTGACACTGCCAATTTATAACATAATAATAATAATAATAATAATTATTATTATTATTATTATTATTATTATTATTATTATTATTATTATTATTTCTATACCGCTCTATCTCCCCAAGGAGACTCAGGGCGGTTTACAACAGAAAATTGGTAAATATTCGATGCCGGCAAACATAACAAACAAATCAAATCATAAACAATAAAATAAACAACATCAGGTGTACTTATAGAACAACTCAAAAATAACAAACGTAGATATTTAAATATATAAACTGAACATTTAGAACATGTTTTTACTGACTCCTACTAGCAGAACTTAGGAGATTTCAAGCCCCAGCCCAGCCCCAAACATTCCTGGGAGGACTAATCTAATCATTTACCAAGCCTAAAAATCTCATCAGGTCAGAGGCATCCAAAGAAGACAACAACAACAACAACAACAACAACAATCTTTATTTAATACCCCACCACCATCTCCCCAAAGGGGACTCGGGGCGGCTAACATGAGGCCAAGCCCAAATAACACAACATAACATACAACATAGACACAAAATAACAGGAAAATACATCATAAAAATATATAAACAGAGGCTGGATGGCCATCTGTCAGGGGTGCTTTGAATGCAATTTTCCTGCTTCTTGGCAGAATGGGATTGGACTGGATGGCCCACAAGGTCTCATAGAATCATAGAATCATAGAATCCTAGAGTTGGAAGAGACCTCATGGGCCCTCCAGTCCAACCCCATTCTGCCAAGAAGCAGGAATATTGCATTCAAATCAACCCTGACAGATGGCCATCCAGCCTCTGTTTAAAAGCTTCCAAAGAAGGAGCCTCCACCACACTCCGGGGCAGAGAGTTCCACTGCTGAACGGCTCTCACAGTCAGGAAGTTCTTCCTCGTGTTCAGATGGAATCTCCTCTCTTGTAGTTTGAAGCCATTGTTCCATGTCCTAGTCTCCAAGGAAGCAGAAAACAAGCTTGCTCCCTCCTCCCTGTGGCTTCCTCTCACATATTTATACATGGCTATCATATCTCCTCTCAGCCTTCTCTTCTTCAGGCTAAACATGCCTAGCTCCTTAAGCCGCTCCTCATAGGGCTTGTTCTCCAGACCCTTGATCATTTTAGTCCCCTCCTCTGGACACATTCCAGCTTGTCAATCTCTCTTGAATTGTGGTGCCCAGAATTGGACACAATATTCCAGGTGTGGCCTAACCAAAGCGGAATAGAGCATGGGGAGCATGACTTCCCTGGATCTAGACACTAGGCTCCTATTGATGCAGGCCAAAATCCCATTGGCTTTTTTTGCCACATCACATTCCTGGCTCATGTTTAACTTCCTGTCCACGAGGACTCCAAGATCTTTTTCACACGTACTGCTCTCGAGCCAGGCCTCATTGTCCCCCATTCTGTATCTTTGCATTTCGTTTTTCCTGTAAATTCATATATAATAATAATAATAATAATAATAATAATAATAATCCTTTATTTGTACCCCGCTACCATCTCCCGAAGGACTCGGTGTGGCTTACAAGAGGCCAAGCCCAAATACAACAATAAAACAACAACAGCAACACAATAACTCAAAAAACAAAGCAATAGCAAAGAATAGCAATACATTAACAACATCCAATGACGCAATTAAAAATAATGGCCGGGCCAAATGTAATAATTAAAATTAAAAATTAAAAGTGCTGGGCATGAGAAGGTGGGGAGTTTGGAGGGGGGTGCGCATGCCGATATCCTGGATCTCTAATGAAGTGCGTTGGGACATAATGCAAGGAGTTTCCTTATTCTGGGAAGGCACGCTGGAACAACCACGTTTTCAAGCTCCTCCTAAAGATTGCTAGTGACGGGGCTTGCCTGACGTCCTTAGGGAGAGAGTTCCGGAGTCGAGGGGCCACCACCGAGAAGGCCCTATCCCTCATCCCTTGTATTGTATGTTATGTCAGTTCTTTGGAGCGATTACACTGCTCTGACATCCACCTGGCCAGATGAATAAGACTTCTGTTACTGCCTTCAAGCCTAGATAATATGTTTTTCCTGGCTTTCAAGGTAGCATAGTGTGCTGGGCAATGGACCTACACTGCCCCCTTGTGGTAGATAGTTGATTTTGGTAGCAAAAGTGCATTACGTTCTTGTGGGTTTTTTGGGCTATATGGCCATGTTCTAGAGGCATTTTCTCCTGACATTTTGCCTGCATCTATAGCAAGCCTCCTCAGAGGTAGTGAGGTCTGTTGGAGTTAGGAAAATGGGTTTATATATCTGTGGAATGACTGGGGTGGGGCAAAGAGCTCTTCTCTGCTGGAGCTAGGTGTGAATGTTTCAACTGACCACCTTCATTAGCATTTGAAGGCCTGGCTAAGCCTGGGAAAATGTTTTGTTGAGAGGTGTTAAGATGTGCCTGGTTGTTTCCTCTCTGCTGTTTTGTTGTTGTAATTTTAGAGTTTTTTTAATACTGGTAGCCAGATTTTGTTCATTTTCATGGTCTCCTCCTTCCTGTTGAAATTGTCCTAGTGATTCCAGCCATGAAAACCTTCGACAATACAAAAGTGCATTACGTTTAGAGTGTAGATTCACCCTGGGAAGGAGAGTCCATGGGGGAAGAGAGGACACAACCAGGATGGAAGCACCGGAAAGAGAGGGAGGAAGAGAAGCGCCCAAGAGTGCCTGGCCTCCACCAGCAAAGGGGGAAATAATGGCGCTCACCTGAGGTCTTTTGCTTCTGCTTCTCGTAAACCTTTCCCCAACAAATCCCTCTTTCTTACCATTTAGAATTTAAGAAGTGGAACGACGAAATCTGCGAACGGAAGAACAGCTTCATCTGCAAGTTCAGCTTGGAAGATACCGAAGAGGAGGACTGCCTCTGAGCTGCCCAGAAGTCCTCCAGGTGCCACCTCGGCTTCCCACTACAGAGGCTGGATGGCCATCTGTCGGGAGGGCTTGGGTGGTTCCTTCCTGCCTGACAGGATGGGGCTCGATGACCTCTGGGAGCCCTTTCCGACTCTCTTCTTCCTTCCTTCCTTCCATCCTTCCTTTCCAATAAACTCTTTCTTTAAAGCAATCCTAAGGCTTCATCCCATTGAATGTTGTCAAGTGTTTGGAAGAGCAGCCTTACCCTCCAGCTCTGGCATTCTCCATTTTGTAATTAAATTCACGATTGTCCTACTTCCATCACACACTAGCAAACTATCCATTTCATTCAGGAGTTCTCAGTTGATTTGCCATCACATTGTCGAGAGTTGTAGACAAATGTGGTAATAAAACTTGGATAGATTGCAGCCATAAAGCAATTAGCTTTATTTACATTATTTATACAAACAACAACGCAGCACAGCGCAAGCACGTCTGCTCAGGCAAAGTCATCTCGGCAAGATTGCAGTCTTCTCCTTATCAGTAACGGCATGCCTATCAAATAGTTTGTTGCATCCCAGTTCAAGAAACAAGACCATAAGATTAAATCCACCACTCTGGACTGTAGGAAAAGCAATCCTTGTTTATTGATGAAAAATTGGTTACAAAAGAAAGGTAAATGCAGAGTAAAAAAGCCACAGAAAAACACAGTAGTCAATAGGATCTCTGAACTTGAGCAAAACTTCAAAAGCCACAAAACAATAACCAGGAGTCTGTTAGCCTTTTACTAACCATGAACTTGGAAACTAGAAGCCTCTGGGATTACTTGCCATGGAACACAGGAATTCTGCCAAGACCAGCCACAGTCCTGAACGTTGCTTGACCTAAAGAAGCACACGGCAGGGATGCTCTTAAACCAAAGAAGCTATTCTTAGAAACGCCCCTTGACTTTTCTGTTTGGGCCTCTTTCTGCTGAAGCCGCTGTGACCTTCGTACAGACTGGGAAACAAATCTATCTCTCACTATCTGTTCTCTTCGGACCTCATTATCAAGCCCAGGTGGGGAGATATCACGGCTAACTTCCAAAACATTCTCTTCTAACTGTTGGGTTTCGTTTTCATTCCCACTGACCTCTGCATCAACAACAGATTCCACACTGTCAGAGTCAGGGAGAGCTCGCTCAGTTTGAAAAACTATCAGAGAATCCTGTTCACACAGATCAGGATCAGGCTGAACCCCAACATAGTTTTCCAATGACCAAAGTCTGATATCATCAGAAGGAAATCATTTGACCTACTGTATTGTCAAAGGCTTTCATGGCCGGAATCACTGGGTTGTTGTAGGTTTTTTCGGGCTGTATGGCCATGTTCTGGAAGCATTCTCTCCTGACGTTTCACCTGCATCTATGGCAGTGTTTCTCAACCTGGGGTCGGGACCCCTGGAGGGGTCGCCAGGAGATGCCAGGGGGGTCACTAAAGACCATCAGAAAACACAGTATTTTTTGTTGTTCATGGGGGTTCTGTGTGGGAGGTTTGGCCCAATTCTATCATTGGTGGGGTTCAAATTGCTTTTTGATTGTAGGTGAACTATAAATCCCAGCAACTACAACTACAACAAGGCCTATTTTCCCCACACTCCACCAGTGTTCACATTTAGCATACTGAGTATTCATGCCACGTTTGGTCCAGATCCATCATTGTTTGAGTCCATAGTGCTCTCTGTAGGTGAACTACAACTCCCAAACTCAAGGTCAATGCCCACCAAACCCTTCCAGAGTTTTCTGTTGGTCGTGGGCATTCTGTGTGCCAAGTTTGGTTCAATTCCATCATTGGTGGAGTTAATAATACTCTTTGATTGTAGGTGAACCATAAATCCCAACAACTACAACTCCCAAATTATGTTTCATAACAGGAGCCAAATTATAGTTATGAAGTAGCAAAAGAATGTTATGGTTGGGGGGTCACAACAACAAGAGGAACTGTATTAAGGGGTCGCGGCATTAGGAAGGTTGAGAAACACTGATCTATGGCAAGCATCCTCAGAGGTTGTGAGGTGTGTTGGAACTAGGAAAATTGGGTTTATATATCTGTGGAATGACCAGGGTGGGACAAAGAACTCTTGTCTGCTGGAGCTAAGTGGGAATGTTTCAACTGACCACCTTGATTAGCATACAATGGGCTGACTGTGCTTGGAACAAACTTTTGTTGAGAGGTGATTAGATGTCCCTGACTGCTTCCTCTCTGTTGTTGTGCTGTTGCAATTTTAGAGCAAGCAATTTTAGGACACAGCATTTTATTGGAGAACACAGCAATGCTGTACCACTCTCACAACCACCGTGTCAGGCTACACAGAGGAGCCACTGAAATCCACAAGAAGCATGTGGAACATTTCAACAGAAAGGAGGAAACCATGAAAATGAACAAAATCTGGCTGTACCAGTATGAAAAAAAACTCTAAAATTGCCACAGCACAACAGCAGAGAGGAAGCAGGCAAGGACATCTAATCACCTCTCAACAAAAGTTTGCTCCAAGCACACCAAATATTTTTTTTAAAAGCATCGGATTTGATTTCAATATAGTACTTTTCCTATTCGTGTCCCTCCTTCTCTGCCTCTCAGACCTCGCACATGCTGACCCTGCACCGCTTCACTGCAGTCTTCAGGAGCAAGATCTGAGAGGCAGAGGAGGAGGTACATTAATTGGATACAAGGGCGGGCCAGACAGGTAAGAGAGTTGTGTTTTTTAACCTTGTTTTGGTATCAGCCAGCACGTCAACGACTTTTATTATTATTTATTTTGGACACTTCTACCCCGCCCTTCTCACCCCAAGGGGGACTCAGAGCGGCTTACAAAGGCACAATTCGATGCTGGCAACAATACAGCAATACAATACAATGTTGTTGTTGTTCATTCGTTCAGTCGTCTCCGACTCTTCGTGACCTCATGGACCAGCCCACGCCAGAGCTCCCTGTCGGCCGTCACCATCCCCAGCTCCCTCAAGGTCAGTCCAGTCACTTCAAGGATGCCATCCATCCATCTTGCCCTTGGTCGGCCCCTCTTCCTTTTGCCTTCCACTTTCCCCAGCATAATTGTCTTCTCTAGGCTTTCCTGTCTCCTCATGATGTGGCATTCAAAGGACTTCCACTTTGTCTCTAGTATCTTTCCCTCCAGTGAGCAGTCGGGCTTTCTTTCCTGGAGGATGGACTGGTTGGATCTTCTCGCAGTCCAAGGCACTCTCAGCACTTTCCTCCAACACCACAGCTCAAAAGCATCTCTCTTCCTTCACTCAGCCTTCCCGAAGGTCCAGCTCTCACATCCGTAGGTGACTACAGGGAAGACCATGGCTTGGACTAGGCAATGGATCTTGGTTGCCAGTCTGATGTCTCTACTCTTTACTATTTTATCGAGACTGGACATGGCTCTCCTCCCAAGAAGGAAGCGTCTTCTGATTTCCTGGCCACAGTCTGCGTCTGCACTCATCTTTGCCCCTAGAAATACAAACCCTGTCACGGCCTCCACATTTTCTCCCTCTATTTTCCAGTTGTCAATCATTCTTGTTGCCATAATCTTGGTTTTTTTGACGTTTAGCTGCAACCCGGCTTTTGCGCTTTCCTCTTTCACCTTGATTAGAAGGCTCCTCAGCTCCTCCTCGCTTTCGGCCATCAGAGTGGTGTCATCTGCATATCTGAGGTTGTTAATGTTTCTTCCAGCAATTTTCACCCCAGCTTTGCATTCATCCAGCCCCGCACATCTGCATGATGTGTTCTGCATACAAGTTAAAAAGGTTGGGTGAGAGGATGCAGCCTTGCCGTACGCCTTTCCCGATCTTGAACCCGTCTCCTGTTCCGTGGTCAGTTCTGACTGTTGCTACTTGGTCCTTGTACAGATTCCTCAGGAGAGAGGGAAGGGGGCTTGGGATGCCCATCCCACTAAGAACTTGCCACAATTTATTATGATCCACACAGTCAAAGGCTTTAGAATACAACAGTAAAAACAGTATAGCAGCAATTAAACAGTTAAAAACAATTAAATAGTCAGTTCTCAGTTCTACAACACGTCAATAAACCAGTTTAGCATTCAGCGTTCGCCGTCTCATAGTCCATAGTTTCAATTCCACATTGTCAGTCCTGTTAATTCTAGTCGTCCATTGTCCTTAGCTGCCAGGTTGCCCGAAGGCCTGGTCCCATAACCACGTTTTTAATTTCCTTCTAAAGGAGAGGAGGGATGTTGCTGATCTGATCTCCCCTGGGAGTGAATTCCACAGGTGAGGGGCCACCACTGAGAAGGCCCTGCTCCTCGTCCCCACCAGCCTCACTTGTGATAGAGGTGGGGTCGTGAGCAGGGCCTCCCCAGATGATCTGATTCTGAGGTGGGACGTAGAGGGAGATGCGTTCAGACAGATATGCCGGACCGGAGCCGTATAGGGTTTTGTAGGTCAAAACCAGCACTTTGAATTGTGCTTGGAACTGGATCAGCAGCCAGTGGGGCTGACATAACAGAGGGGTGGTATGCTCTCTGAGCAATCTCGCTGCCTCTTGCTGGACTAGTTGGTGTTTCCGAACAGTCTTCAAAGGCAACCCCACATAGAGTGCGTTGCTGTAGTCTATTCGGGATGTAACAAGAGCGTGGACCACCGTGGCCAGATCCGGCTTCCCAAGGTACGGGCGCAGCTGGCGCACAAGTTTTAATTGTGCAAAAGCTCTCCCGGCCACCGCGAGACCTGGGGTTCCAGGCTCAGCGATGAGTCCAGGATCACTCCCAAGCTGCGAACCTGCGTCTTCAGGGGGAGTGGAACCCCGTCCAGCACAGGCTGTAACCCTATGCCCTGTTCGGCCTTACGACTGACCAGTAGGACCTCTGTCTTGTCTGGATTCAGTTTCAATTTGTTAGCTCTCATCCAGTCCGACACAGCAGCTAGACACCGATTCAAGGTCTGGACAGCCTCCTTGGTGACAGGTGAGAAGGAGTGACAGATCTGGACATCATCTGCGTAGAGATAACATCTCAGTCCGAAACTCCGAATGATCTCCCCCAGCGGCTTCATGTAGATGTTAAACAACATCGGGGACAGGATTGAACCCTGTGGGACTCCACACAACAACGGTTGTGGGGCCGAACAGGTGTCACCCAATAACACCTTCTGGGACCGACCCTCAAGAAAGGACCAGAGCCACTGCAAGGCAGTACCCCCAAGTCCCATATCCTCGAGGCGTCCCAGAAGGATACCGTGATCGACGGTATCGAAGGCCGCTGAGAGGTCCAGCAGAACCAACAGGGACACACTCCCCCTGTCCAGCTCCCGGCGAAGATCATCTACCAAGGTGACCAAGGCTGTCTCAGTTCCATGTCCCGGCCTAAAGCCAGACTGTGCCGGATCTAGATAATTCGTGTCTACCAGAAATCCCTGGAGTTGTGTTGCCACCACACGTTCCATGACTTTGCCCAAGTAGGGGAGATTGGAAACTGGCCGATAGTTGTCGAATTGAGTGGGGTCCAGTGATGGTTTTTCTGGTATATCTGGTATTTCTGTGTCAATGTTGACTTTGGTGGAAAGGTGGCTGCCAAGGGAGCGGAAATGGTCCACATTTTCGAATGTTCCACCATTAAGCTGTATCTCTGGCACTGGAGAGGGACTGGCTGGTGACTGCTGGAAGAGCACTTTGGTTTTCTCGGTGTTTAATGACAGGCCGAGCTTCTCGTATGCTTCTGCAAAGATGTTTAGAGTGGCTTGTAGGTCTTCTGAGTGCGTACAGATGACGTTGTCATCAGCATACTGGAGTTCTATAACAGATGTTGTTGTAACCTTGGTTTTGGCTTTCATTCTGCTGAGGTTAAGCATCTTGCCATCTGTCCGAGAGATGATTTCCACTCTGATGGGAAGCTTCCCATCAACAAGGTGAAGTATCATAGCAATGAAGATGGAGAATAAAGTTGGGGCAATAATAACATAGAATCCTAGAATCCTAGAGTGGGAAGAGACCTCCTGGGCCATCATCCAGTCCAACCCCTTTCTGCCAAGAAGCAGGAATATTGCATTCAAATCACCCCTGACAGATGGCCATCATCCCTGTTTGACACCTGAATCAGGTATATAGTTCTACCAACCAATTAATCGAACCAACAGGGACACAATCTAGCTCTCTTCGTAGGTCATCCACCAAAGTGACCAAAGCTGTCTCTGTTCCTAATGGAAAGGCCTGGACGTCTTTGCACCTAAGAGGACACAGCATCATGCACACGGATGGATGCTGTGCATGATTGTGTCTCCAAGGCCACATTCACACGATTTTGTTTGACTCGCATAGCTTTCCTGTTCAGCACAAGGGTTGAACAGCCAATTGTGACCCAGATGTGCAAAGCCTGCATTATTCAGTGCAACCTTGCAGGGGCAGAGCTGCGCACGCGGCTTCCTTGTGCAGACTTTTGCCATTTGGTGCAAGGACTGCATGATGCCATTGGGTGTGCAATTCTTGTGATTTTTTTCACTTTCAAAAAACACCACCAGGCCAGGGGGTTTAATATTTATTGAAAACAATGCCTTTCTTCCAAAATGGGGTTCAAGGGGGCTTGCAATGTTGTTTATTTAAAAAAATATTCAGTTAAAACGTTTCTGTACAAAAGTTAAAAAGGATTATGCTATGCAACAAAATTTGGAAAATGTTCTGTTCCTGTAAGTCGTTTCCACGTTTGATTGTGTGCCAATTACTTAGAAAGTAGTTGTTTTACACCAAAAACTTTGCTTTTATGCCATGAACTATGTCAATTAGGTTGGGACTCGATGATAAGATCACAAAATATGCTGTCGCATGATGTCCCTCCCACAAAGATGGACGTTTTCGCAGTTTTATTAAACTGGTGGCACAGTGGGTTAAACAGCTGAGCTGCTGACCAAAAGGTTGGCGGTTTGAATCCGGGAGGCAGGGTGAGCTCCTGCTGTTAGCTCCAGCTTTGAATGCAATATTCCTGCTTCTTGGCAGGAATATTGCTTGGCAGGATGGCCCATGAGGTCTCTTCCCACTCTTCGATTATATGATTCTATGATTCTGCCAACCTAGCAGTCCGAAAACATGCAGGTGTGAGTAGATCAATACGTACTGCTTCTGTGGGAAGGTAATGGCGCTCCACGCAGTCATGCCAGTGGCCACATGACTTTGGAGGTGTCTATGGACAACGCCGGCTGTTTGGCTTAGCATCAGAGTCTCAAAGTCGGACACGACTAGACTGAATGTCAGGGGAAACCTTTGCTACGGTAAGTCCTTGCAGGACACAAGTATGTGTGTGGAAAAAAGAAGATAATTATTATTTGTAATTATCTTGTTCAGCTGACTAAGTAGGTCAAGCAGCAATCTTGTGCCACAGCCAATGAGCTAGAACTGTTTGAGTGTTTTGAATACAGTGTGGTGGGTGCTAGAGTTCTGGTGGGATGCTGCTGGAGCTCTGGTGGGTTGCTGCTGGAGTTCTGGTGGGCTGCTGCTGGAATTCTGGTGGGTTGCTGCTGGAGTTCTGTTGGATTTCTGATGAGTTTCTGCTGGAGTTCTGGTGGGCTGCTGCTGGATTTCTGGTGGGATGCTGCTGGAATTCTGGTGGGATGCTGCTGGAGTTCTGTTGGATTTCTGATGAGTTTCTGCTGGAGTTCTGGTGGGCTGCTGCTGGAATTCTGGTGGGTTGCTGCTGGAGTTCTGTTGGATTTCTGATGAGTTTCTGCTGGAATTCTGGTGGGCTGCTGCTGGAGTTCTGTTGGATTTCTGATGAGTTTCTGCTGGAATTCTGGTGGGCTGCTGCTGGAGTTCTGGTTCTGCTGGATTTCTGGTGGGATGCTGCTGGAGTTCTGTTGGATTTCTGATGAGTTTCTGCTGGAGTTCTGGTGGGCTGCTGCTGGAATTCTGGTGGGTTGCTGCTGGAGTTCTGTTGGATTTCTGATGAGTTTCTGCTGGAGTTCTGGTGGGCTGCTGCTGGATTTCTGGTGGGATGCTGCTGGAGTTCTGTTGGATTTCTGATGAGTTTCTGCTGGAGTTCTGGTGGGCTGCTGCTGGATTTCTGGTGGGATGCTGCTGGAGTTCTGTTGGATTTCTGATGAGTTTCTGCTGGAGTTCTGGTGGGCTGCTGCTGGAATTCTGGTGGGTTGCTGCTGGAGTTCTGTTGGATTTCTGATGAGTTTCTGCTGGAGTTCTGGTGGGCTGCTGCTGGAATTCTGGTGGGATGCTGCTGGAATTCTGGTGGGTTGCTGCTGGAGTTCTGTTGGATTTCTGATGAGTTTCTGCTGGAGTTCTGGTGGGCTGCTGCTGGATTTCTGGTGGGATGCTGCTGGAGTTCTGTTGGATTTCTGATGAGTTTCTGCTGGAGTTCTGGTGGGCTGCTGCTGGATTTCTGGTGGGTTGCTGCTGGAGTTCTGTTGGATTTCTGATGAGTTTCTGCTGGAGTTCTGGTGGGCTGCTGCTGGAATTCTGGTGGGTTGCTGCTGGAGTTCTGTTGGATTTCTGATGAGTTTCTGCTGGAGTTCTGGTGGGCTGCTGCTGGAATTCTGGTGGGTTGCTGCTGGAGTTCTGTTGGATTTCTGATGAGTTTCTGCTGGAGTTCTGGTGGGCTGCTGCTGGATTTCTGGTGGGTTGCTGCTGGAGTTCTGTTGGATTTCTGATGAGTTTCTGCTGGAGTTCTGGTGGGCTGCTGCTGGATTTCTGGTGGGATGCTGCTGGAGTTCTGTTGGATTTCTGATGAGTTTCTGCTGGAGTTCTGGTGGGCTGCTGCTGGATTTCTGGTGGGTTGCTGCTGGAGTTCTGTTGGATTTCTGATGAGTTTCTGCTGGAGTTCTGGTGGGCTGCTGCTGGATTTCTGGTGGGATGCTGCTGGAGTTCTGTTGGATTTCTGATGAGTTTCTGCTGGAGTTCTGGTGGGCTGCTGCTGGATTTCTGGTGGGATGCTGCTGGATTTCTGGTGGGATGCTGCTGGAGTTCTGTTTCACCAGTGTGGAGTTCCAGCAGGAGATGCTGATGGTGAAACAGCCATAAGTAAGCAGGCCTTTTTTCATCTTCACCAGGCAAGGAAATTGGCATCCTCCCTTTCGGTAGAAGCATTGGCAACGGTCATCCACGCAACAGTTACCACGAGGTTGGACTATTGCAATGCCTTATATGGCGGCCTTCTGAAGTCAACGACCCAGAAGATTCGGATGGTCCAAAATGCGGCAGCCAGGCTGCTAGTGGGATCATCTAGAAGATCCCATGTTACACCGATTCGGCAACAACTGCATTGGCTACCAAGAGAACATCGGATCTCTGACAAGATCCTGATCCTGACATTGAGAGCTCAAAATGGCCAAGGACCTTTGTATCTTAGGGACCGCCTCAATCCTTTTCTCCATCCGTGGTCACCTCGATCCACCCAGGAAAACCTCCTCTACATACCGGGCCCGAGGGAGGCACATTTGGAAGCTACAAGGCGTAGTAGAGCTTTTCCGACCTCTGCTCCAATTCTGTGGAACTCATGGCCTCCATACATTAGAGCAATGTCGGAGTTGCGACCTTTTGTAAAGGCACTCAAGACTTGGCTGTTTGGTTGTGCATTTAAGTAATCGGATCTAATTTGCCAAATAGTCACTGTTGAATGTTTTATGTTGAATGTTTTTATGTTGAGTGTTTTTATATTGAATGTTTTATATTGTGTATAAGTTTTTTAAAATTGTAAGTCGCTCGGAGCACCTTGGTGGAGAGCGACTAATTAAGAAATAAAGTGATGATGATGATGTCCCTGCAAGCTAGAGCTAACAGAGGGGAGCTCATCCCACCTCGCTGATTTGAACCAGCAACCTTCAGGTCAGAAACTCACCCTTCAGGTCAGCAGTCCAGCCCGCACAAGGGTTTGATCCATTGTGCCACCACGGTTCATTTTTACCATTTTTATGATATAACCAATGAGGAAATGATGACAACAACCCAGAAACAAAACCCGTGTCACATAGTGTTAGTGGTATTATTGAAAATGTGGTCAAAGGCTGTTAAAAACAGTTAAAACAACATAAAAAGGTAAACACAGCCCAGAAGTTTCCAAATACAACCACAAATTGCATGTAGTGCCCTGTCCCAATGCAAAGGGAAACGCAAGAGCACGTAAAGGGCTGCAAACCAGGACTAGAGAAAAAGGAAGAAGGGCTTGCTTCCTTGGAACCTGGTTCTGAACTGCATTAAAGTGTCAGTGTGGATGGGTTCGGTGCCAAAGTTATGATGAGATGCAAGGCCTGGTTGGGATGGGAGGGACTTTCCTGAAAGGAGGCTTAAAAGGGGGCTTTGCAATGCTTTGGAGACCCCCCCCCCCCCCAATCATCCCCTTTGGTTAGATCTCCAATCAGAAAATAAGGATCAGGTCAAGGAGTCTCTCTCTTACTGGTGTGTTTTGGGGGCAAGAGACCCGTCTTCCACATTTGTATGAATCAGAAAGGTATCCTTAGCTGTCCTTGCTCTGAGTTGCTGTGAATTTTTCGGGTTGCGTGGCCATGTTCTCACCATGGTTAGTTGGGATGGAAATCAATCAATCAATCAATCAATCAATCAATCAATCAATCAATGGGGATTGCAAGCCCATTCTTGCCCCAGTTTGTCACCGGGTTGCTGTGAATTTTCAGTATGTTTCCAAAATGGCAAAAATGTTCCAGCAGCATTCTCTCCTGACATTTCGCCTACATTTGTATCTAATGGCATCTTCATTTCTGTCGCCAATGAAGCAAGTGGAGCGTGTGTGTGTCAGGAGTCAATTTGTCAACATCAGAAATTCCCTCCATGACATCCTGACTGAATCATCTTGGCTGAATCAATTCTCTCTCTGTGACATTTTGAAGCCAGCAGAGGGCACTGGAAACCTTGTATTGGCACTTATGAAGCAACAAGTTCTAATAAGGAAACTGAGAAGAGGGGGAGATGGGCAGGAAAGGTGTCTAAAAGGAAGTGGTGGTGGGAACAAGTCAGTAGTGTCTTTCTTTGCTGCAGAGACACAAGCAATATATCCATTTCAAAGCAAAACCGGCTTGTGAGTGGTTATTTGATATTGCTATATAGATCCTACAGTCTTACAGTGTGAATGTGTATGTATGTATGTGTATACACACACACACACATATATGAATGAATTTTTTGGGCTGTATGACCATGTTCTCCTCTTGGGTTGATGGGATGGAAATCAGCCAATCGATCAATCAATCAATGGGGATTGCAAGCCCATTCTTACCCCATTTTGTCACTGGGTTGCTGTGAATTTTCAGTATGTTTTCAAAATGGCAAAAATGTTCAAGCACCATTCTCTCCTGACATTTCACCTACATTTGTGTCTAGCGGCATTTTCAGCGGTTCTGTTGGCAATGAAGCAAATGGAGTTTGTGTGTGTGACTGTATGTATGTGTGTGTGTGTATACACACACAAACACACACATATATAGATGAATTTTTTGGGCTGTATGGCCATGTTCTCATCTTGGGTCGATGGGATGGAAATAAGCCAATCGATCAATCAATCAATGGGGATTGCAAGCCCATTCTTACCCCATTTTGTCACTGGGTTGCTGTGAATTTTCAGGATGTTTTCAAAATGGCAAAAATGTTTAAGCAGCATTCTCTCCTGACATTTCACCTACATTTGTGTCTAGCGGCATTTTCAGAGGTTCTGTTGTCAATGAAGCAAGTGGAGTGTGTGTATATTTATTAATAATAATAAGGATTATTATTATTATTATTATTATTATTATTTGTATATGTATACACACACCCACCTGTGGAATAATGCCCAGGGTGGGAGAAAGAACCCGTGTCTGTTTGAAAAAGTGTTGGCATTAGCCAGCTTGAATAGCATTGAGCAGCCACCAATGAACACCACCCAAACAGAGGGTGCCTCCAGGCAACAAGAGCCAGGCTAGGCTACTTCTATGCAGATACCCTTGCTGATGGGCTTTGCAACCTTCATGGCTACTCAATGCTTTCAAGTTTGCTAACTGCAACATTCACACTTGCTGTAAACAGACAAGGGTCCTTGCTCTCTTCTAAGTGCAGGAAGGGGTGGACTAGGTGGCCTTTAGGATCCCCTGGATCCTCCTCCAGAGAGAAGACACGCTTTTGCTCCCTTTGCAGGGTCCCAAGCCCAAGGCACTCTTCAAAAGAGGGCCTCCATCACCCACTCCCACCTCTTGATCCACTTTCATGGAGTCGAGAGGAACCCCCGAGGCCATCTAGTCCACCCATCTACTAAAGCAAGATGGAGGAGATAGAAGTCCTGGCCTATTACTATGGCCCCAAAAGGTGAGTCGTTTACGCATTGCATGTGCTTCTGAAGGTGCCCCCAACCCACCTTAATGCTGGACCCATAAACCCATGCAAAGGGGAGTTTATTATGGGATGTGGGCCTTGTTTTGAGGGGGAGGTCGAGGGAAACCCGCCTCCCATAGTGAGCGTGGTCTTCACTGGGGTCTTCCTCCAACTGGAAAGATTGCTGTGAATTTTCAGGATGTTTTCAAAATGGCAAAAATGTTTGAGCAGCATTCTCTCCTGACATTTCACCTACATTTGCAGCTAATCGCATTTTCAGAGGTTTTGCTGGCAATGACGCAAGTGGAGTGTGTGTGTGTGTATTATTATTATTACTATTATTATTATAACATACATATATATTATTATTATTATATGTGTGTGTATATATATATAATATGTGTGTGTGTGTGTATATATATATTTTATTTATTTATTATTTAAACTTCTATGCGGCCACTCCCTTCCCTGGGGCTCGGAGCGGCTTACAAGAATAGCTAAAATCTAACAAAGTTTAAAAGCAATTTAAAACAATTTAAAACAACAGTATCAAACATTAAAAGCCTGTCGGAACAGGTATGTCTTACATGCCCTGCGGAAAGCTGGTAAGTCCCGCAGGGCACGACTTCAGGTGGCAGAGCATTCCAGACTGATGGCGCCACTGCTGTGAAGGCTCTGCGCCTGGTTGCCGCTAGACGCAAGGTCTTGACACTGGGGACTTCCAATAGATCTTGGTCCTCAGAGCGGAGGGATCTCTGGGGTTGGTAGGGGGTGAGACGATCCCTCAGATACATTGGCCCCAGACCATGCAAGGCCTTAAAGGTGAGTACCATCACTTTGAAAGTGATCCGGTGCTCAATTGGTAACCAATGCAGCTGTAGTAAGATTGGTGTTATGTGGCATCTCATCGGAATTCTCGCAAGAAGCCGAGCAGCTGCGTTTTGTACCAACTTGAGCTTCCGAATCACCGACAGAGGGAGGCCAATGTAGAGGGCGTTACAGTAGTCCAGTCTTGAGATGACCGTGGCCTGGATCACCGTAGCCAGGTCGTCCCTGGACAGGGAGGGGGCCAGCCGTCTAGCCTGCCGCAGGTGAAAGAAGGCGGTTCTGCTCATGGCGGAGAGAGACCTGGGCCTCCATCCTCAGCAGAGGGTCCAAAAGGACTCCCAGACTCTTGACCAATGATGACGGGCGTAGCGCCTCGCCATCCAGGGTAGGCAGCTGGATATCCCCACTGCCCGGTCGACCCAGCCATAGGATCTCCGTCTTTGCTGGATTCACCCTCAACCTGCTGGCACGCAGCCATCCGGTAACGGCCTCGAGGCACTGATGGAAACAATCGGGTACAGAGTCCGGTTGGCCTTCCATCTTCAGCACCAGCTGAGTGTCATCGGCGTACTGGTAACACTCAAGCCCAAAACCTCGAACCAGCTGAGCAAGTGGTCGCATATAGATGTTAAACAAGAGAGGGGAGAGAATGGCCCCCTGAGGAGGAACCCCACAAGAGAGAGAGGGGGGGACCTCTCAGAGACCAGGCCTCCCCTCTCCACTCGCTGTCCACGGTTGTGAAGGAAGGAGGGGAGCCAGTTCAAGCTCTCCCCCTGACTCCAGCAACAGCAAGGCGGTGGGTCAAGAGATTGTGGTCGACTGTGTCCAATGCTGCTGTGAGATCCAAGAACACAAGCAGCGCTGACCCGCCCTGGTCCAGCTGGCATCGAAGGTGATCCGTGATGGAGACCAGCACAGTCTCTGTCCCGTGCCTCACACGGAAGCCAGATTGGAAGGGATCTAGTCCGGCTGTGTTGTCTAGGAATTGCTGCAACTGCTCCGCTGCTGCCCTCTCAATCACCTTGCCCAGGAACGAGAGATTTGAAACTGGGCGGTAACTGGAGGGAACCGAGGGATCTAAATCTGGTTTCTTCAGCAAAGGAGAGACCACCGCCTCTTTTAAACCCTCTGGAAAAACTCCTTGCTCAAGGGAGCTGTTTATGATCTTCAACAGAGGGTCATGTAATCCCTCCATATACATACACACACACACACACACACACATATATACACACACACACACACACATATATATATATGTATATATGAATGGATATTTTGGGCTGTATGGCCATGTTCTCACCATGGGTCATTAGGATGGAAATAAATTGGGATGGAAATAAGCCAACCTTTCACAGAATCGAAGAGATGGAAGAGCCCATTAGAGGCCATTTAGTCCAACCCCCTTTTGCCTTTGTGAAGGAAAAGCACAATGCAATCCCTCCCGACAGATGACCATCCAGCCTCTGTTTAGAAATGTTTGTTTGAGAGTCCAATGCAGTGAGTTCCTTTAATGTCAAATATAGGCGCCCTTCCTCCCTTCCTTCCTTTCCTTCTTTCCGGCCATTGGCTACTACAGCTTTGCTCGGACCGCCGGCGGCCCCAGGTCAAGGTCCCGGAGGAAGGCGTCCAGGGCCCGGCTGTAGTCCTGCGGGTAAAGGCGCAGGTGGCCGGCGTGGCGGGAGACGAGCCACTCCTGCACTCGGACCGCGATGCCGGCCGCCCGCCAGGAGTCCAGCAGCTGGCCCATGACCCGGGGGTCACTCAGGGGGTCGTTGTGGCAGAAGAAGACGAGCGCCGGGCAGTGGAGGGGCGGGCGGTGGAAGACCTCCAGCGCCGCCTGGAAGTAGGAGACCGTGCAGCGGCTGAACAGGCGGAAGTAGAGCAGCGTCCCGCGCCGGAGCAGCGGCTGGAGGGTCGGAGAGGCAGTGGTCATCTGGGACACTCCTGAGGTGGAAGGAAAGGGACAGCGGTCAGGCCAAAGTCGGAGAATCTTTGGAAGAGAGCCCCACAAGGGCATCCAGTCCAACCCCCTTCTGCCAGGAAGGAAATGGAGCAAACTGACCGAATGCTGGGCAACACCGACCCTTATGCATCACCATCAACATTCATTATTATTATTATTAATTATTATTATTATTTATGCTCCTTGCTGGGCAACACAGGCTAGGGTAGCCCCTCTTTCCCCCAGCCCCCCCCCCCCCCCGCTGCTTTAAACTGACCCCTGGCCATGTCCTCCAGGTCGCCGGCCACCAGGCTGTCATAGACCAGTCCGCGGATGCGCTGCTTGACCGCTTGGTGGTCCTGGGGTGCGTCTTGGAGGCGCACCATCATCTGTGCGAAGACGTACCCCCCGATGGAAAAGGCGTGGACGAGGAGGGGGTGTTCCCCCAGAGGCCCCCCTTCCCGCAGGAGCCCCAGCAGCCGCCCGGCATAGTCCAGCCCCCACCGCGGCCACAGGAAGTGCCCCACGCGGCTCTCGGCCACCAGCACCGGCCAGCGGCGCCCCGACAGGTAGAGGGACAGGTACTTGGCCACCGCTCGTGGGGGGGCCCCAAACCAGGGCAGCAGCAGCACCAGCGGGGCCGGAGAGCGGCCGGAGGAGTCCGAGGGGGGGCGGTAGAGGCGGACCGTGGCCGAGAGCCTCGTCACAGAGACACCGGGGCCAAGGTCCAGCGAGGGGTCCAGACACGAGATTGGCCTCTCCTCCTCCGCCGCCTCCTTTTCCTTCTCTGTGTCCTCTTTGGGGTCAGCCTGGCCCTCTGCAAGGGGCATTCCGGACAGAGACCCCGTTGACACCCGCCTTGGGAGAAGAGGCAGCAGCCCTGCAAAAGAGGTCAAGAAGGGTTGGGAGTAAAGCCATCTTACACACCTTTCTGGAGAGACACTTCTAGTTTGTCCCTGCTTGCCATTCCAAAGTTTATTGCTCCTGATTTGAATATGCATGTAAGTTAAGTTAAATTCAACACCGCCTGAGCTCTGCGAGTGCAGCATTTTTCTGAATGAAGCAGAGAGTTTTTGAGGACCAGAACATCCATAGGGAAACCAAGGGGCTTGTTGATAAACCTATTCCCTTCCCAATCCTGCCATACGCCTGCGAAACATGGACTGTCTACAGACGTCAACATTGACACTGAAATACAACACTGCCTGAGCTCTGTGAGTGCAGCATTTTTCTGAATGAAGCAGAGTGTTTGAGGACCAGGACATCCCTAGGGAGATCAAGGGGCTTGTTGATAAAGCTATTGCCCTCCCAAGCCTGCTTTACGCCTGTGAGACGTGGACTGTCTATAGACGTCAACATTGACACTGAAATACAACACCGCCTGAGCTCTGCGAGTGCAGCTTTTTTCTGAATGAAGCAGAGAGTGTTTGAGGACAGGGACATCCATAGAGAGACCAAGGGGCTTGTTGATAAAGCTATTGTTCTCCCAACCCTGCTGTACGCCTGCGAGACTTGGACTATCTACAGACGTCAACATTGACGCTGAAATACAACACAGCCTGAGCTCTGTGAGTGCAGCATTTTTCTGAATGAAGCAGAGAGTGTTTGGGGACTGGGACATCCGTAGGAATACCATGGTGCTTGTTTATAAAGCTATTGTCCTCCCAACCCTGCTATACGCCTGCGAGACATGGACTGTCTACAGATGTAAACATTGGCACTGAAACTCAACACCGCCTGAGTTCTGTGAATGCAGCATTCTTCCGAATGAAGCAGAGAGTGTTTGAGGACCAGGACATCCATAGGGATACTAAGGGGCTTGTTGATAAAGCTATTGTACTCTCAATCCTGTTATATGCCTGTGAAACGTGGACTGTCTACAGACGTCACATGCAACTCCTGGAACGATTCCATCAGCGCTGCCTCCGGAAAATCCTGCAAATCTCTTGAGAACACAAGTGGGGAAATGTCAGCGTGCTGGAAGAAGCAAAGACCACCAGCACTGAAGCGATGGTCCTCCGCCATCAACTCTGCTGGACCGGTCACGTTGTCCGGATGCCTGACCACCGTCTCCCAAAGTAGTTGCTCTACTCCGAACTCAAGAAGGGAAAACAGAATGTTGGAGGACAGGAAAAGAGATTTAAAAATGGGCTCAAAGGCAACCTCAAAAACTCTGGCATAGACACTGAGAACTGGGAAGCCCTGGCCCTTGAGCGCTCCAGCTGGAGGTCAGCTGTGACCAGCAGTGCTGCAGAATTTGAAGAGGGTGAAAGAGAGAAATGTGCCAAGAGGAAGGTGCGTCAAGCCCACCCCGACCGGGACCGCCTTCCATCTGGAAACCGATGCCCTCACTGCGGGAGAAGATGCAGAGCAAGAATAGGACTCACCTACGGACCCACCACCAGGATGCTTCACTTGGAGGACCATCATCCTCAGACTACGAAGGATTGCCTAAGTAACTCAGCTATGTTTCTTTCAGCCGTATTGTTTTTATATTGCTTTCAATTGTGTTATATGTTTTATCTGATGTTTTAATTGGTTACAGTGTTTGTGTATTTTTTGAGTTTATTTCAACTGTTTCGTATTGATTTATTGTTATTGCTTTTGTTTATTGATGTGTTGTGGGCTTGGCCTCATGTAAGCCGCACCGAGTCCCTTGGGGAGATGGTAGCGAGGTACCAATAAAGTATTATTATTATTATTATTATTCGTGTGTTTTAATTGTAACCTTGGGCATGCCCCTTGTAAGCTGCCCCAAGTCCCCTTGGGGAGATAATTGGCGGAGTATAAAAATAAAGTTGCTATTATTATTATTATTATTGTTGTTGTTGTTGTTGTTGTTGTTGTTATTACTCGTGTGTTTTAATTGTAACCTTGGGCATGCCCCTTGTAAGCTGCCCCAAGTCCCCTTGGGGAGATGATTGGCGGAGTATAAAAATAAAGTTGCTATTATTATTAGTATTGGTTTTATCTGATGTTTTAATTGTAGTGTTTGCTTGCTGTGTTTTAATTGTAATTCTTGGGCTTGTCCCTTGTAAGTCGCCCCGAGTCCCCTAGGGGAGATGGTTGGCGGGGTATAAAAATAAAATTAATTATTATTATTATTGTTGTTGTTGTTGTTGTTGTTATTATTACTCGTGTGTTTTAATTGTAATCTTGGGCTTCTCCCTTGTAAGCTGCCCCAAGTCCCCTAAGGGAGATGATTGGCGGAGTATAAAAATAAAGTTGCTATTATTATTATTATTGTTGTTGTTGTTGTTGTTGTTGTTGTTGTTGTTATTACTCGTGTGTTTTAATTGTAACCTTGGGCATGCCCCTTGTAAGCTGCCCCAAGTCCCCTTGGGGAGATAATTGGCGGAGTATAAAAATAAAGTTGCTATTATTATTATTATTATTGTTGTTGTTGTTGTTGTTGTTGTTGTTATTACTCGTGTGTTTTAATTGTAATCTTGGGCTTGTCCCTTGTAAGCTGCCCCAAGTCCCCTTGGGGAGATAATTGGCGGAGTATAAAAATAAAGTTGCTATTATTATTATTATTATTATTATTATTATTGTTGTTGTTGTTGTTGTTGTTGTTGTTGTTATTACTCGTGTGTTTTAATTGTAACCTTGGGCATGCCCCTTGTAAGCTGCCCCAAGTCCCCTTGGGGAGATAATTGGCGGAGTATAAAAATAAAGTTGCTATTATTATTATTATTATTATTATTGTTGTTGTTGTTGTTGTTGTTGTTGTTATTACTCGTGTGTTTTAATTGTAACCTTGGGCATGCCCCTTGTAAGCTGCCCCAAGTCCCCTTGGGGAGATAATTGGCAGAGTATAAAAATAAAGTTGCTATTATTATTATTATTATTATTGTTGTTGTTGTTGTTGTTGTTGTTATTACTCGTGTGTTTTAATTGTAACCTTGGGCATGCCCCTTGTAAGCTGCCCCAAGTCCCCTTGGGGAGATAATTGGCGGAGTATAAAAATAAAGTTGCTATTATTATTATTATTATTATTGTTGTTGTTGTTGTTGTTGTTGTTATTACTCGTGTGTTTTAATTGTAACCTTGGGCATGCCCCTTGTAAGCTGCCCCAAGTCCCCTTGGGGAGATAATTGGCAGAGTATAAAAATAAAGTTGCTATTATTATTATTATTATTATTATTGTTGTTGTTGTTGTTGTTGTTGTTGTTATTACTCGTGTGTTTTAATTGTAACCTTGGGCATGCCCCTTGTAAGCTGCCCCAAGTCCCCTTGGGGAGATAATTGGCGGAGTATAAAAATAAAGTTGCTATTATTATTATTATTATTATTATTATTGTTGTTGTTGTTGTTGTTGTTGTTGTTATTACTCGTGTGTTTTAATTGTAACCTTGGGCATGCCCCTTGTAAGCTGCCCCAAGTCCCCTTGGGGAGATAATTGGCGGAGTATAAAAATAAAGTTGCTATTATTATTATTATTATTATTGTTGTTGTTGTTGTTGTTGTTGTTATTACTCGTGTGTTTTAATTGTAACCTTGGGCATGCCCCTTGTAAGCTGCCCCAAGTCCCCTTGGGGAGATAATTGGCAGAGTATAAAAATAAAGTTGCTATTATTATTATTATTATTATTGTTGTTGTTGTTGTTGTTGTTGTTATTATTACTCGTGTGTTTTAACTGTAATCTTGGGCTTGTCCCTTGTAAGCTGCCCCAAGTCCCCTAAGGGAGATGGTTGGCGGAGTATAAAAATAAAATTGTTGTTGTTGTTATTATTATTATTATTATTATTGTCCCCACCAGCTGCACTTGCAATAAAGGCTGAACATTAGGAAGAACTTCCTGACTGTGAGAGCCGTTCAGCAGTGGAACTCTCTGCCCCGGAGTGTGGTGGAGGATCCTTCTTTGGAAGCTTTTAAGCAGAGGCTGGATGGCCATCTGTCAGGGGTGATTTGAATGCAATATTCCTGCTTCTTGGCAGAATGGGGTTGGACTGGATGGCCCATGAGGTCTCTTCCAACTCTGATTCTAGGTCAGAGGCTGGATGGCCATCTGTCAGGGGTGATTTGAATGCAATATTCCTGCTTCTTGGCAGAATGGGGTTGGACTGGATGATGGCCCAGGAGGTCTCTTCCAACTCTTTGATTCTATGATTCTATGAGGCTGGACTCAGAGCGAGGCTTCCCTGGACGATCTTCCCACGTAAGGACGGCACCGTTAAACAGGCAATAACACTTTCCAACCAGGAAGAGAATCCCCAGCCTTGACCCTGGCAATTGATTGTGAGGCGGAGGCCACGGTCTCCTGTGAGTGGACAGCTCCCCCCTAAGACCCCTGACCCCCACCAGCCTCCTCCAAAAGGCCTACCAGGTTTGGGCTGGAGCCGCGTGGATGCACCCAAGAGCAGCTTCACCAGCATCTCCAGCCGACTCTCCCCATCGGGAGGCTCTTACAACAGCCCTGCAAGGAAGGACAGAGACACACATAGATTTGGCTCAGGTTACACTTCAAAACTGTCCCTGTTCCGACTTACATACGAATTCAACTTAAGAGCACACCTACAGAAATAAATAATAATAATTGTCGAAGGCTTTCATGGCCGGAATTACTGGGTTGTTGTAGGTTTTTTTGGGCTATATGGCCATGGTCTAGGCATTTCCTGACGTTTTGCCTGCATCTATGGCAAGCATCCTCAGAGGTAGTGAGGTCTGTTGGAACTAGGAAAATGGGTTTATATATCTGTGGAATGACCCCGGTGGGACAAAGGACTCTTGTCTGCTGGAGCTAGGTGTGAATGTTTCAACTGACCACCTTGATTAGCATATGATGGCCTGGCAGTGCCTGGGGCAATCTTTTGTTGAGAGGTGATTAGATGAGTATTGTCGAAGGTTTCATGGCCAGAATCACTGGTTGTTGTAGGTTTTTTCGGGCTATATGGCCATGTCTAGAGGCATTCTCTCCTGACGTTTCGCCTGCATCTATGGCAAGCATCCTCAGAGGTAGTGAGGTCTGTTGGAACTAGGAAAAAGGGTTTATATATCTGTGGAATGACCAGGGTGGGACAAAGAACTCTTGTCTGCTGGAGCTAGGTGTGAATGTTTCAGCTGACCACCTTGATTAGCATATAATGGCCTAACAGTGCCTAGAGAATCTTTTGTTGAGAGGTGATTAGATGAGTATTGTTGAAGGCTTTCATGGCCAGAATCACTGGATTGTTGTAGGTGTTTTCAGGCTATATGGCCATGTTCTAGAGGCATTTTCTCCTGACGTTTCGCCTGCATCTATGGCAAGCATCCTCAGAGGTAGTGAGATCTGCTGGAACTAGGAAAAAGGGTTTATATATCTGTGGAATGACCAGGGTGGGACAAAGGACTCTTGTCTGCTGGAGCTAGGTGTGAATGTTTCAACTGACCACCTGATTAGCATACAATGGCCTGACTGTGCCTGGAGCAAACTTTTTTTTGAGAGGTGATTAGATGTCCTTGTTTGTTTTCATGGCCAGAATCACTGGAGTGTTGTAGGTTTTCAGGGCTATATGGCCATGTTCTAGAGTATTCTCCTAACGTTTCGCCTGCATCTATGGCAAGCATCCTCAGAGGTAGTGAGGTCTGTTGGAACTAGGAAAAAGGGTTTATATATCTGTGGAATGACCAGGGTGGGACAAAGGACTCTTGTCTGCTGGAGCTAGGTGTGAATGTTTCAGCTGACCACCTTGATTAGCATATAATGGCCTAACAGTGCCTAGAGAATCTTTTGTTGAGAGGTGATTAGATGAGTATTGTTGAAGGCTTTCATGGCCAGAATCACTGGATTGTTGTAGGTGTTTTCAGGCTATATGGCCATGTTCTAGAGGCATTTTCTCCTGACGTTTCGCCTGCATCTATGGCAAGCATCCTCAGAGGTAGTGAGATCTGCTGGAACTAGGAAAAAGGGTTTATATATCTGTGGAATGGCAGGGTGGGACAAAGGACTTTTGTCTGCTGGAGCTAGGTGTGAATGTTTCAACTGACCACCTTGATTAGCATATAATGGCCTGACAGTGCCTAGAGCAAACTTTTGTTGAGAGGTGATTAGATGTCCTTGTTTGAAGGCTTTCATGGCCGAATCACTGGGTTGTTGTAGGTTTTTTCGGGCTATATGGCCATGTCTAGAGGCATTCTCTCCTGACGTTTCGCCTGCATCTATGGCAAGCCTCCTCAGAGGTAGTGAGGTCTGTTGGAACTAGGAAAAAGGGTTTATATATCTGTGGAATGACCAGGGTGGGACAAAGGACTCTTGTCTGCTGGAGCTAGGTGTGAATGTTTCAGCTGACCACCTTGATTAGCATATAATGGCCTAACAGTGCCTAGAGAATCTTTTGTTGAGAGGTGATTAGATGAGTATTGTTGAAGGCTTTCATGGCCAGAATCACTGGATTGTTGTAGGTGTTTTCAGGCTATATGGCCATGTTCTAGAGGCATTTTCTCCTGACGTTTCGCCTGCATCTATGGCAAGCATCCTCAGAGGTAGTGAGATCTGTTGGAACTAGGAAAAAGGGTTTATATATCTGTGGAATGACCAGGGTGGGACTCTTGTCTGCTGGAGCTAGGTGTGAATGTTTCAACTGACCACCTTGATTAGCATTTGATGGCCTGGCAGTGCCTGGAGCAATGTTTTGTTGAGAGGTGATTAGATGTCCCAAATTGTTTCCTCTCTTTTGTTGTGCTGTTCTAATTTTAGAGTTTTTAAATACTGGTAGCCAGATTTTGTTCATTTTCATGGTTTCCTCCTTTCTGTTGAAATTGTCCACATGCTTCTTGTGGATTTCAATGGCTTCTCTGTGTAGTCTGACATGGTGGTTGTGAGAGTGGTCCAGCATTTCTGTGTTCTCAAATAATATGTTGTGTCCAGGTTGGTTCCTCAGGTGCTCTGCTATGGCTGACTTCTCTGGTTGAAGGAAGAGACCATGAAAATGAACAAAATCTGGCTACCAGTATTAAAAATACTCTAAAATTACTACAGCAAAACAGCAGAGAGGAAACAACCAGGCACAATCACCTCTCAACAAAAGATTGCCCCAGGCACTGTCAGGCCATCAAATGCTAATCAAGGTGGTCAGTTGAAACATTCACACCTAGATCCAGCAGACAAGAGTCCTTTGTCCCACCCTGGTCATTCCACAGATATATAAACCCATTTTCCTAGTTCCAACAGACCTTACTACCTCTGAGGATGCTTGCCATAGATGCAGGCGAAACGTCAGGAGAGAATGCCTCTAGAACATGGCCATAGAGCTCAAAAAAACCTACAACAACCCAACATAAAAACATCTTAAAACAAGACAGTTTAAATAGATTAGAAACAAAACAAAGTAAACTTCAAGGAGCCTCTTGGCTTTGGTCCCATCCACATTACCATACCATGCAGTTGCATAAGGCACACACACAACGAACACTAAAGCAATGCAAACAACCCAAAGGGCAATCAAGGACACCGTCAGGTTGGAAACAGCTCTGCACGATGAACGGTTTTCAAGCACTGAAATCTTTGCACTGTGGCCATGCATCAAGGATTGTGCCTTGTGCAGCGTGGACCATTTGTGTGCATTGTCACAGCTTAGATCCACTTTGAGTCTCGTTTAAGAGAGGAAAACAGGATATTTATTATTATTATTATTATTATTATTATTATTATTATTATTATTATAAAAACAACAACAATAACAACAACACAGTATTCGGGTTTAACAGAGGATAGATTTATATTTATATAGGATATTTATATCCTACGAAAGTAGAATAATAATATATTTAATAATAATAATAATAATAATAATAATAATAATACCGAAACTGAAATCCAGCCTCTGACTAACACTATCCAAATCTTTAGCACAGATATCAACATGGAGTTTGGTTTGAACAAATGTTCGACAGTGACACTGAAGAAGGGGGAAATGGCCAAGCAGTAAGTCACCAGCCAGAGGCCTATAAATACCTGGGTATACTACAGCTGGACAGCATCAAAGATGAACATGTGAAAACAGTGGTCAGCAAAGAAGACATTCAAAGTAAGGCAGGATCAGATCCTATATTTTTTTCAGATCAGTTGACCTAATAGTTGTGATGGCAAATACCCCTCAATTTTGTTCTGTGGGCTCTTCAGAAGGTATAGCTTTAGTTTTACAAAATGCCGGAGTTTTCATGTAGGAAAGAGAACGGATATGGACTTGACCATATATGGGAAACAAAGACGGGTTTTGGTGCCAAAGATAAGTTTTTTGTGCAAGGGTGAAGTATCGGTCAAGAGACGTGCTGACTTTGCAGAGTCTCCAGCTGCATCAGCATCTTGTGATGTTTCCAAAAAGAGCTTGCTTATTGGGAAACGAAACTTAAAAGTGTATGATCTAATTGCTTAACATAAATGTAATATTGACAGCTCTCTTAACCAATGATTTAATCTTTGGGGCGGCTCTTAAAGCCGAACCCCTTTGTATGTATAAAAGAAACCCTAACCCTTTGTGCTGGGTGACTTCCCCCAGAGACGCCTTGTTGTGTCGGAAGTCAACTAGCAGCTGTTAAAATAAACTTTGATATTCTTGCTGAACCCAGTTGGCTGTTTTTCCTGACTCATCTGCGCTCGCAATCGAACTTGGTTTAAAGCTCTTGAGCATTGCTCAGGGGAAGAAAAAGGTCTGCTTCAAAGGGTCAGGAAAATTCTCAAAAGCAAGCTCAATGGAGGCAAGACCATCAAGGCCATCAACACCTGGGCCATACCTGTCATAAAATATACTGCTGGCATCATAAACTGGACGCAGGCAGAACTGGACAATTTGGACAGAAAAACAAGGAAACTCATGACCATTCATAATTCATTACATCCTTGCTCTATCTGCCTAGAAAGTCTGGGGGCAGAGGACTTTGACAAGTCAAACAAGCAGTCGAAGGAGAAAAACATGATGCCCTGGCAGGAGATGGAAAGGAAAGCCAAGAACCTGCTTTGATGGAAGTCAATAATCAGAAACTTCTCAAAGCACAGCAGACAAAGAACCAGTACAAGAAAACTGCACTCCAAACCAGAGCTGACAGCTGGCACAACAAAGCATGTCATGGGCAGTTCCTTGACAAAATTGAAGGAAAAGTGGACAAGGAGAAGACCTGGTGATGGCTAATCACGAATGGGACCCTGAAGAAGGAGACAGAAGAAGGCCTGATTCTTGCAGCCCAGGAGCAAGCCAGCAGAACCAATGCAGTTAAGGCCAGAAGTGAAAAATCAGCAGATGACCCCAAATGCAGACTGTGCAAGGAAGCGGAGGAAACCATGGATCGTATCCTCAGCTGCTGCAAGAAAATCACACAGACAGACTACAAACAGAGGCACAACTCTGTGGCCCAGATGAGTCACTGGAACTTATGTCACAAGGACCACCTGACAGCAGTCAAGAACTGGTAAAGGGATCATAAACCTGCAAAGGGAGTGGAAAAGGAAAACGCAAAAATACTGTGGGACTTTCGTATCCAGACTGACCAAGTTTTGGAACATAACACGCCAGACATCACAACTGCGGAAAAGAAAAAAGTCTGGATGATTGATGTCACGGTTGTCACCATTCCAGGTGACAGTCGCATTGAGGAAGAACAACAGGAGAAACTCAGCCGCTATCAAGACCTCAAAATCGAACGGCAAAGGCTCTGATTGCATAAACCAGTCCAGGTGGTTCCAGTGGTGATCGGCACACTGGGTGCTGTGCCAAAAGATCTCAGCTGGCATTTGGAAACAATAAAAATTGACAAAATCACGATCTGTCAACTGCAAAAGGCCACCTGACTTGGATCTGCGCACATAATTCGAAAATACATCACACAGTCCTAGATGCTTGGGAAGGGTTCGACGTGGGATTTTGTGATATGAAATCCAGCATAGAGATCTCATTTGCTGTGATATACGGTGTTTTTGTGTCAGTATAATAATAATCCCAGGCAACAGCAGGATTGAAGAGAAACAACTGGAAAAGCTGGCACAATACGAGGATTTAAAGATCGAACTGCAAAGACTCTGGCACAAACCAGTCAAGGCGGTCCCAGTGGGGATCGGCACACTGGGTGCAGTGCCTCAAGACCTTGGCCTGCACTTAAACACAATCGGCGCTGACAAGATTACCACCTGCCAGCTGCAAAAGGCCACCTTACTGGTATGTGCACGCATTATTCACCGATACATCACACAGTCCTAGGCACTTGGGAAGGGTCCAACATGTGATCCAACACAACAGCCAGCAGAGTGTCTGCTGTGGACTCGTCTTGTTGTGATTCTAATAATAAATAATAATAATAATAATAATAATAATAATAATAATCTTGGGAAGTGTCTGACGTGTGATCCAATACAACACCAGAGTGTCTGCTGTGGACCCCTCTTGTTGTGTTTCTAATAATAATAATAATAATAATAATAATAATTGGGAAATGTCCGACGTGTGATCCAATACAACAGCTAGCAGAGTGACCTTATTTGCTGTGGACTCATCTTGCAATGTTTCAAATAATGATACAGAATTCAGGTTTAAGAGAGGAAAGCAGAATGTAAATTTAAATATAATCATCCTCATCCACATTGGTATTTATTTACTCCACTTATATCCCGCTTTTCTCAGCCCTTAGGCGACTCAAAGCGGTTAACAGCAGCAATTTCAATGCCATTGGAACATTTAAAAACAATAGCATAACAACCATTAAACATCAATATGACAAATCATTCGCGTCTCATCAATAGAATCAGAATCCAATCTCATCATCTGTTATTCCGTGTTCCTGTAATCAATCACACTGCCTGATCGAATGCCTGTTCAAACCAGGTCTTCGCTTTCCTCCGAAATGCCAATAAGGAGGGGGCCAATCTGATATCTGTAGGAAGGGCGTTCCATAGCCGAGGGGCCACCACTGAGAAGGCCCTGTCTCTCGTCCCCGCCAGGCGTGCTTGTGATGCCGACGGGACCAAGAGCAGGGCCTCCCTAGTTGATCTTAATGTCAGATATTTACACTAGGTAGTCAGATATTTACACTAAGCAAATATAAATATGAATATTATCATCCTCATCTGCATTGGTAGTCAGATATTTGCACTCTGCTAAAGCAATATGGGATTGCAACCCAAATTTGCAACTGAATGCAAAGCCAATGCAAAGTGTGCAGTCGTGTGCAGCAAGCATCAATATGCAGCATGCTTCCACAGAATCACAGAGAGTGCGACTCCAGTTCTTTGGAGAGACACCCGAAATAGCTTCAAGGAAGCAACATACCCACAGAGCCATTGAGAGAACGGTGCATTTCTCCCTGCCCTCTGTTCTCGGTCCTAAGCCCTTCGGTCTGGCTGCAAGAGAGTTGCTAACTTTGCGCAGAAGCCTCTGGCGATGCGCTTTCAGGCAAGCAAAGCTCAGGGCAAAGTCCAAGCTCTTCTGAACAGGTCCGACCTCCATAATCCCATAATAATGGGGAGAAATGGAAGCCGGAACTTTCCCAAACAACATCGCACTGCAAGGTGAGAAAGGATGAGCTTCCTCCACATGCATTGGTTCACCCTTTCTAACCTTGCAGTGCACAGTCCATACATGTTGCAATGTTCTGACCACAGCAGGGCTTCCGTACCTTGTTCCTGGTTGTTTTGGTTCTATTTCTTAAATCAAACTCAACTTCCTCAAAGTGGCCGTAGATTTTGGAAAAGCCTGATGCCTCCCCACAGTGGAAGCAAAACCGTTTCCCCCTTCTGTGCCCCTAAGTGCATCATGCGCACTCATGCACATAAATGCACACGGACACACCCAGGAATGCAAACAAGGGTGCCAAGAGGCATCAGGGAGCGTCATGCGCAGCCTTTGGACCCAGAGGCTACTGAAGGCAAACTGACTCTTCCCACCTCCAAGAACGGAAGAATAGGAATCGCAGAGTCAGAAGGGTCCCCCAAAGGCCACCCAGTCCAACCCCCTTCTGCCAATGAGGAAGGCACAATCCAAGCCCTCCAGACAGATGGCCACCCAGACTCCTCCCGAGGAGGAGACTCACATTTCCCAGTTAAACACTTTCAAGAGTGGGAATGACATGCAACACTGATCTCCCACATTCCCAGACGTTGGATGCATAAATGCAGCTTGCATGACCAGAGTGGGACAAAGGATCGGGCTGTGGCGCAGCTAGTTAGTAGCCAGCTGCATTCAATCACTACTGACCGAAAGGTCATGAGTTTGAAGCCAGCCTGGGTTGGAGTGAGCTCCCGACCATTAATAGCCTAGCCTGCTGTTGACCTATGCAGCCTGAAAGACTGTTGCTTCTGGGTTATTGTAGGTTTTTTCGGGCTTTCTAGAGGCATTCTCTCCTGACGTTTCGCCTGCATCTATGGCAAGCATTCTCAGAGATAGTGAGGTAGTGAGGTCTGTTGGAACTAGGGAAAAGGGTTTATATATCTGTGGAATGACCAGGGTGGGACAAAGGACTCTTGTCTGCTGGAGCTAGGTGGGAATGTTTCAACTGACCACCTTGATTAGCATTTGATGGCCTGGCAGTTTTTTGGTGTGGCTTGTTAGTGCCTGGGGCAATCTTTTGTTGAGAGGTGATTAGATGTGCCTGATTGTTTCCCCTCTGTTGTTTTGCTGTTGTAATTTTAGAGTTTTTTTTAATACTGGTGGCCAGATTTTGTTCATTTTCATGGTTTCCTCCTTTCTGTTGAAATTGTCCACATGCTTCTTGTGGATTTCAATGGCTTCTCTGTGTCGCCTGACGTGGTGGTTGTGAGAGTGGTCTAGCATTTCTGTGTCCTCAAATCATATGCTGTGTCCAGGCTGGTTCATCAGGTGCTCTGCTATGGCTGACCTCTCTGGTTGAAGTAGTCTGCAGTGCCTTTCATGTTCCTTGATTCGTGTATTAAAAAACTCTAAAATTACAACAGCAAAACAACAGAGAGGAAACAATCTGGGACCGCTAATCACCTCTCAACAAAAGATTGCCCCAGGCACCAACAAGCCACACCAAACAACAGCCAGGCCATCAAATGCTAATCAAGGTGGTCAGTTGAAACATTTCCACCTAGCTCCAGCAGACAAGAGTCCTTTGTCTCACCCTGGTCATTCCACAGATATATAAACCCATTTTCCTAGTTCCAACAGACTCACTACCTCTGAGGATGCTTGCCATAGATGCAGGCAAAACGTCAGGAGAGAATGCTTCTAGAAAGCCCGAAAAAAAACCTACAACAACCCAGAAGCAACAGTCTTTCGGGCTGCATAGGTCAACAGCAAGCTAGACTATTAATGGTCGGGAGCTCACTCCAACCCAGGCTGGCTTCAAACTTATGGTCTTTCGGTCAGTAGTGACTGAATGCAGCTGGCTACTAACTAGCTACGCCACAGCCTGGCCCAATGCAACCTGTGTGTGTCTATTGATGCTCAAATGCATCATTTTGTGTCGACTGATGCTCAAGCGCATCCTCTGCATGCCTATTTCCCCTGACGCTTCCAGCCCTGCTCCAGCTAATGCACTCTCCCAATTAACAAGGAGTTCCTTGTGGCCACAAACAGCCTTTGTTTGCTTCTTCTTGTTTTTTTTATGGTGTCATAAATTAGTTAAATTAGTCTCCACACATAAAGTGGTACCTCAATTTTCTACTTGACTGAAGCAACGCTCTTTCAGGCTGCATAGGTCAACAGCAAGCTAGACTATTAATGGTCGGGAGCTCAGTCCAACCCAGGCTGGCTTCGAACTCATAACCTTTCGGTCAGTAGTGATTGAATGCAGTTGGCTACTAACTAGCTGTGCCACAGCCTGGTCCAATGCAACCTGTGTGTGTCTACTGATGCTCAAATGCATCCTCAACAGCAAGCTAGACTATTAATGGTCAGGAGCTCACTCTAACCCATGCTGGCTTCAAACTCATTACCTTTCGGTCAGTAGTGATTGAATGCAGCTGGCTACTAACTAGCTGCGCCACAGCCTGGTCCAATGCAACCCGTGTGTGTTTATTGATGCTCAAATGCATCCTCTGTATGTCTATTGATGCTCAAGCGCATCCTCTGTGTGCCTATTTCCCCTGACGCTTCCAGCCCTGCTCCAGCTAATGAACTCTCCCAATTAACAAGGAGTGCCTCGGGGCCACAAACAGCCTTTGTTTGCTTCCTCTTGCTTTGCAAGGTCAAGCGATTCATTCCATTTCTTGCAAAAAATAATACAACCCCCAAACAAAGCAAAACTTGGAGGGGGGGGGGGGGCGTCCTTGCTTTCAGCGCAGGATGCAAACCATTCTTTTGCTTGATTTGCATTAAATTAAAAAAATAAATCTTAATTCCCCCAATTAAAGCAACAACAACAAATTAAAGAAGCCAGACACTAGAATAACACATTTCCCGACCCTGATTAGGATAGGTCATGGATCCCAATGGCAGCCAAAGGGATCCCGCCTGAAGCGCCCTTGGCCTCAGAGCAGAATGCAATCCGTCCGGTTCTGTGCCAATTAATTAAGAATGCATTCCTTTCTGGAAGGATTAAGATAAACACGGTGGCGTTCCTAATCCCTTTCGGTGCCTCAGGTGAGTTCTTTTGCAGATGAGGCTGGCGTTTCACATTCAGTTCAAGGCCATGGAGGGTGGTTGTGCCCAGGCCGCTCTTGACCCCTTGACTGGACATCAATATCACTCCATCCATCCTTTTATTGAGATCCTCATCTTAGTTGGCAGTCTTGGACGACAGGGATTTTTTAATCCATGCTGATTGAAAGGGATCCAGATAAAACTGCAAAAATCAAGGTGGCCATCTGTCAGGAGGGCTTTGATGGTGTTGGCAGAAGTGGGTTAGACTGGATGGTCCTTGGGAAGCTTAGGGAGAACTGCCTGGCTGTAAGAAAAGCTGTTCAGCAGAGGAACTCTCTGCCTCTGAGTCTGGTGGAAGCTCCTTGCAGAGAGGCTGGGTGGCCATCTGTCAGGGAAGCTTTGAGTGTGCTTTTCTGCATGGCAGAAGGGGGTTGGACTCCATCCCCTCTCCAAGGGTCTTTTCAAACTCTAGGATTCCTGATTGTAAGGAGAGCTGTTCAGCAGTGGAACTCTCTGCCTCAGAGTCTACTGGAAGCTCCTTGCAGAGAGGCTGGATGTCCATCTGTCAGGGAAGCTTTGAATGTGCTTTTCTGCAAGGCAGAAGAAGGCTGGACTCAATCCCCTCTCCAAGGGTCTCTTCAAACTCTAGGATTCCTGACTGTAAGGAGAGCTGTTCAGCAGTGGAACTCTCTGCCTCAGAGTCTGCTGGAAGCTCCTTGCAGAGAGGCTGGGTGGCCATCTGTCAGGGATGCTTTGAGTGTGCTTTTCCTGCATGGCAGAAGGGGGTTGGACTCAATCCCCTCTCCAAGAGTTCCTGTCTGTAAGGAGAGTTGTTCAGCAGTGGAACTCTCTGCCTCAGAGTCTGCTGGAAGCTCCTTGCAGAGAGGCTGGGTGGCCATCTGTCAGGATAGCTTTGAATGTGCTTTTCTGCATTGCAGAATGAGGCTGGACTTGATCCCCTCTCCAAGGGTTCTTGACTGAAAGGAGAACCGTTCAGCAGTGGAACTCTCTGCCTCAGAGTCTGCTGGAAGCTCCTTGCAGAGAGGCTGGGTGGCCATCTGTCAGGGATGCTTTGAGTGTGCTTTTCCTGCATGGCAGAAGGGGGTTGGACTCAATCCCCTCTCCAAGAGTTCCTGACTGTAAGGAGAGTTGTTCAGCAGCGGAACTCTCTGCCTCAGAGTCTGCTGGAAGCTCCTTGCAAAGAGGCTGGATGTCCATCTGTCAGGGTAGCTTTGAGTGTGCTTTTCCTGCATGGCAGAAGGGGGTTGGACTTGATGGCTCTTTCCAAACTAACCCCCCCCCCCCCCCCCCCCCCCCCACAAGGTTTGTCGCACTTTCCAATTGTGTATTTGTGTATCTGTGTTTGTTTTTGTGCTGGCTCCACTGAGAATCCGCTTCCTCCGTTGCTTTGGGGCCACTTCCAGGGCAACCAGGACCGGAGGGACCAAAGGCACGGAATCTTGCTCTTCTGGAACCGGTTCTTGCGCTCCGTCTTCCGTTGCATCCTCCACAGCGCATGAGGGGTCAGAGGTCTCCTCAAGGCCACCCTTCCCTCTGATCTATTCTGATTCCTTATCAGTTTGAACCTTCAAGTGTTGCAAGGTTTTTCCTCCCTAATTTCCAACCATTTTCCTTCCCCAAAGTTGGAAACTGGGATTTATTTTCTGCATTCCTTCCAATGTCGAGGGGCAACCACTTCCTTTCCTTCAGTTTAGGCACTTCGGCTGCAGTAATTAATCCAGTGACCATTGCAAGGGTGTCCAGCCCCACCAGGTGACCAACAGCCTCACCTTTTGCTTTTCCTAGACAACAGCTCACACCTGCAATTGGATTTCCTAACATTTGCCTTGATGCCATTCATTCCAAATGTGAGTTCCTGAAACGCAAATGGAAGGCCTTCGGTCCCATGATTATATTGTTTTTATTACTACATAAAAATAATAAAAATAATAATTAATATAATAAAATTAAATGATAGGAACAATTAAAATGATAATAACAGAAATCACCATCAGGGCTCAAGGCAGGGTATATGTATATTACAACACCTGAATATATGTATTCTAATATAAAGCAGGGTATAAATAAATATTACACACACACACACACATATGTATCTCCATGCAGTCATGACCTTGGAGGTGTCTATGGACAATACCGGCACCAATCCCATGGGTCGGACACGACTGGACTTAATGTCAGGGTAAATCCTTTACCTTTACCTATATCTAAGAGCATTGGGATATGTGTATTCTAATCAACTTATGTTTTATTTAGATATTTTAACACAGTTAAATATATATAAATCCTAGAGTGGGAAGAGACCTCCTGGGCCATCATCCAGTCCAGCCCCATTCTGCCAAGAAGCAGGAATATTGCATTCAAAGCACCCCCGACAGATGGCCATCCAGCCCCAGTTTAAAAGCTTCCAGAGAAGGAGCCTCCACCACACTCCGGGGCAGAGAGTTCCACTGCTGAACGGCTCTCACAGTCATAGAATCATAGAATCATAGAATTGGAAGAGACCTCATGGGCCATCCAGTCCAGCCCCATTCTGCCAAGAAGCAGGAATATTGCATTCAAAGCACCCCCGACAGATGGCCATCCAGCCCCAGTTTAAAAGCTTCCAGAGAAGGAGCCTCCACCACACTCCGGGGCAGAGAGTTCCACTGCTGAACGGCTCTCACAGTCATAGAATCATAGAATCAGAGTTGGAAGAGACCTCATGGGCCATCCAGTCCAACCCCATTCTGCCAAGAAGCAGGAATATTGCATTCAAAGCACCCCTGACAGATGGCCATCCAGCCTCTGTTTAAAAGCCTCCATAGAAGGAGCCTCCACCACACTCCGGGGCAGAGAGTTCCACTGCTGAACAGCTCTCACAGTCAGGAAGTTCTTCCTCATGTTCAGGTGGAATCTCCTTTCTTGTAGTTGGAAGCCAATGTTCCACAACCTAGTTTCCAGTGCAGCAGAAAGGAAGCTTGCTCCCTCCTCCCTGTGGCTTCCTCTCATACGTATTTATACATGGCCCTCATCATATCTCCTCTCAGCCTTCTCTTCTTCAGGCTAAACATGCCCAGCTCTTTACGCCGCTCCTCATGGGGCTTGTTCTCCCTTGATCATTTTAGTCACCCTCCTCTGGACACATTCCAGCTTAGGGTGAACATCTCTCCTGAATTGTGGTGCCCAGAATTGGACGCAATATTCCAGGTGTGGTCTAACCAAGGAAAAAATCGAGCATGGGGAGCATGACTTCCCTAGACACTAGGCTCCTATTGATGCATGCCAAAATCCCATTGGCTTTTTTTTTTCTCCCTATGACTTCCTCTCAGATATTTATACATGGCTCTCATCATGTCTCCTCTCAGCCTTCTCTTCTTCAGGCTAAATATGCCCAGCTCTTTAAGCCACTCCTCATAGGGCTTGTTCTCCAGACCCTTGATCATTTTAGTCGCTCTCCTCTGGACACATTCCAGCTTAGGGTCAACATCTCTCTTCAATTGTGGTGCACAGAATTGGACACAATATGGGATTCCAGGTGTGGTCTAACCATATTCTCCTTATATTTATTATTTTATTTATTGATTTTGAACTTTTATATCCTATCCTATCAACCGTTATATTAACAATTTCCCTTTTGAGGCTTCCTTCCTTTGTCTCGCCTGATGCCCAGCAATATTTTGTGGTTGATAAATGCAATTCATATCGTTTTGAAACACAAGTTTTCAATCCTGTGCATCGAATTCTCCTTTGAGTCCAGCAATACGTTGGATAATTGGGATTTATGGCTTGGATGCCCAGTGTTAAATCTTGATTTTGAAGCTTTGCGTCTTCTTTTGGCGCAGAGACATCCGCTGCCCCTCCCTTGCAGGAACTTCCCAGGGAGCCATCCTTTATTCCTCTGCAATGTTATTTCCCTTGAAGGCTCTTTCCTTGCACCTCTCCTCATTGGCAGCAAAGCCTCTCAATGCCAAACTCCATTTACAAGATTGACTTACACTTTTCAATATTGGCGATCGTTTCTGATGCCAACTTTCCATGTAATTTTTGCAGAATGATTCATTTATATTCCCTTCTTGCTTTGGCCCTTTGCAGCCTGGATTTTGTTTCCTTGAGTATTATGGAAAGCCATAGGGTTGCAGTAAGAGGGAAGATCACCCTGGAAAACCCATTGCATGATATTGAACTACCATGGCGCAATGCAATGGAAATATATGGCTATTACTTTTGATGCTGGCTTTCTATATAGTTTTTGCAGGATAATTAAAATTGCAAACTACAATTCCCGGGGATCCATAGCTTTGAGGCAAAGGTAGCTTAAGTGGTGCAAAACTGCACCAATCTTGCAGTGTAGATGCACCCTCCAGGCTAATTCCATGCCAGACTTTAAATACTGGTTAAGCTATAATTCTACTTAAAGCTTATTTTCCCTGTTGTTGTTTCTTTTGTAATCCCCTTTCTTTGAAAAGCCAGGCCAATTGGTTCCCTTCGCTTCATTCAATTTTAAGTTGTGGATTTTAATCTGCATGTGACTCATGGATTTCAACTTGCATTTTAATCCTGTGTATCTTGTTGTATGTCTTTTAATTGTATTTTATCTCTTGTTTAATGATGTTGTGCCCTGCCTGAAGCCACACGGAGGGGCAAGAGGATATTATTATTATTATTATTATTATTATTATTATTATTATTATTATTACATTATTACTTTTCCTCTCATCGAGGGCAGAATTTCTGCAATGCCAGAGATACAGCTTAATGGTGTCACATTAGACAATGTTGACCCTTTCTGCCCCCTTGGCAGCCAGCTATCCACAAAAGTCAACATCAACACCAAAAAACAACACCGCCTGAGCTCTGCGAGTGCAGCATTTTCCCAAATGAAGCAGAGAGTGTTTGAGGACCGGGACATCCATAGGGCTGTCCAACCACAGAAAAATTTGTTTCTAAACTCTATTCGTTTTTAGGGGGTTTTTGCGTTTTGTTATTTAAAAGAATTATGAAATTTTTCTTTTAAAAAGTTCGATATTTACGAAATTTCGGAAATTACGAAACAATTTCGAAAAAATAACGAATCGATTCGTTAATGGCGGACGCAATTGCGCAATACGCTAAAAAAACCCTCCAAATGGGACAGGGGGAACTTCTGAAGCTTCCCTCTCCCTCTGTTGTTGACTGTTGGTGTGATAATTTATTTTTTATCACTGATAAAACAAACAATGACTATAAAACTTGCACCAGACATACGGAAATAATGACGAAATAATAACGAAACAATTTCGAAACAATTACGAAACGAATTGGAAAAATTCGTTTCGTTTTTTAGTTGCTCCTGAATGGTTCAATATCGCTTCATTATCAAAAAAAAATAACGAATTAATAACGAATTACGAAATTAACGAACGAAACCGCCCAGCCCTAGTGGATATATAGTGCTTGTTGATAAAGCTATTGTCCTCCCAACCCTGCTATATGCCTGCGAAACGTGGACTGTCTACAAATCAACATTGAGGGTGAAATACAACACCGCCTGAGCTTTGCGAGTGCAGCTTTTTTCCAAATGAAGCACATAGTGTTTGTGGACTGGGACATCCATAGGGAGACCAAGGTGCTTGTTTATAAAGTTATTGTCCTCCCAACCCTGCTATATGCCTGCGAAACATGGACTGTCTACAGACATCAACATTGAGGGTGAAATACAACGCCGTCTGAGCTCTGCGAGTGCAGCATTTTTCCAAATGAAGCAGAGAGTGTTTGAGGATCGGGACATCCGTAGGGAGACCAAGGGGCTTGTTTACAAACCTATTCCCCTCCCAACCCTGCTATACACCTGCGAAACGTGGACCGTCTACAGATGTCAACACTGACACTAAAATACAACACCGCCTGAGCTCTGCGAGTGCAGCATTCTTCCGAATGAAGCACAGAGTATTAGAGGATCGGGACATCCGTAGGGAGACCAAGGGGCTTGTTTATAAAGCCATTGTCCTCCAAACCCTGCTATATGCCTGCGAAACGTGGACTGCCAGCAGAGGTCACATGCAACTCCTGGAATGATTCCATCAGTGCTGCCTCCGGAAAATCCAGCAAATCTCTTGGGAAGACAGGCGGGGAAATGTCAGCGTGCTAGAAGAAGCAAAGACCACCAGCACTGAAGAGATGGTCCTCCGCTACCAACTCCGTTGGACCAGCCACGTTGTCCGGCTGGTCATCTCCATCTCCCAAAGCAGTTGCTCTACTCCGAACTCAAGAACAGAAAACGGAATATTGGAGGACAGGAAAAGAGATTGAAAGATGGGCTCAAAGCTAACCTCAAAAACTCAAAAACTCTGGCATAGACAGTGAGAACTGGGAAAACGAAGGCACCAAGAAAAAAAAATGTTTTTAGTTGGGCTGTGTTATTATCCGCATGACTTGCAGACCTGATTTATAGTACACCTTCAGTCAAAGAGCATTCTGAACCCCACCAACGACAGAATTGGGGCAGGCTTCCCACACAGAATTCCCATGACCGACAGAAAATACTCAAGGCCATGAAGTCCAACTCCCTTCACCAGGGCAAGAAAATGGAATCAGAGCCCTCCTGACAAAGATAGAGATAGATAGATATGATTCACACACAGAGAGATATAGTATCCTAGAAAGGCACAGCTAAAGAAGGACAATGATATGTTGCATGTTCCAGAGAAGGCAAACGAGTCAATCTCCACATCAACACTGACAAAGAAAACAGCAAGAAATAGTGTTTACCCACAAGCAGAAAGACATGACATAGATTAGAAACCAACACTTTCTCATTACTTTAATTTCCAGATCACCAGACTGGGCCACAGAAACGCCTGGCAGGGGACAGCTGGTCTATATAAATAAAAATGTAATGTTCGTTTGTGGGATTAACAGAACTCAAAAAATTACTGGGCGAATTGTCACCAAATTTGGACACAAGCCAACTCTCAGGCCAACGAGCGACCATCACGCATAAAAACTCTGAAAAACACAACAGAAGATACTTAAAAGGCCAAAAAAGCAAAAAGACATCACAACACATGTGCAAAAACAACTCCCTCTGGCAAACAAAACACACAAAAGCATATGTCTATGCCAGAGTTTTTGAGTTTTTGAGGTTGGCTTTGAGCCCATCTTTCAATCTCTTTTCCTGTCCTCCAATATTCCGTTTTCTGTTCTTGAGTTCGTCTGGGGAGGCCCTTCTCTCGATCCCGCCTGCTTCACAGGCACGTCTGGCGGGGACGAGAGAAAGGGCCTTCTCGGTGGTGGCCCCCCGGCTGTGGAACGACCTCCCTGCTGACATCAGACAGGCGCCTTCCCTTCTGTCCTTCCGAAAGAGCCTGAAGACCTGGCTATTTGAGAAGGCATTCAACTGAGCGCTACGGCAACTGGTAATTGACAACTGGAACGGAATACGGATTACGATATTGGTTATGATTCTATGATGTGACGGAGCGGATTATTTAGTGTAACTAGATTATAGTGTATTATTGTTGTATTGATTTCCTGTTTTGCCCTTTTTGTAAACTGTTTTTATATGTTGTGCACCGCCGCAAGTCGCCCTAGGGCTGAGAGCGGCGGTCAATAAATGCAGTAAATAATAATAATAATAATAATAATAATAATAATATTCTTTCGGACTACAGCTCCCAGCATCCCCTAGACCAGGAGTGGAGGAGGGGAATCCAAATGCACTACTTCCAAGACGCAAGCTTTCTTCTCCTTGGATCTCTTTGAGAGCATCCCAATTTGTGCATATTCCCAATTTCCTCTTCCTGGACTGCAACTCTCAGCAATCCTCCAGATAGAGAGATTAGATAGAGGTAGGTAGGTAGGTAGGTAGGTAGATGGATCAGGAGGACTGCTGGGAGTTGCAGTCCAAGAATAGGTAGAGAAGGAAGAAAGGGGAGGAAGAGGAAGGGAAAGAAAAGGAGGGAAGAGGAAGAGAAGTAAGGAAGGAAGGAAAGAAAGAAAGAAAAAAGGGAAGGAAGGAACGAGGGAGCAAGGGAAGGAGAGAAAGAAGAAGGAAAGAGAGAAGGAAGGATGGAAGCAAAAAAAGAAGGAATGAAAGAGGGAGGGAAGGAAGGAGAGAAAGAAAGAAAGAAGGAGAGAAAGAGGAAGGTTGGCCACAGCAACACGTGGTGGGTACAGCTAGTCTATATAAATAAAAATGTAATGTTTGTTTGTGGGATTAACAGAACTCAAAAACCACTGGACAAATTGACACCAAATTTGGACACAAGACCCCTCTCAGGCCAACAAGTGACCATCACCCATAAAAACACTGAAAAACACAACAGAAGAGACTTAAGAAGCCGTAAAACAAAAAATACATTGCAACACATGCACAAAACAATCTATCTGTCTGTCTATATATATATATGTAAACATACATTTATACACATGTGCACAACTATATACAAACACACGAAACACATCTACACAGACTGGGCCACAGCAAAGCATGGCAGGGGGCGGCTAGTGAGTCTATGGATTCACACTGAAAGGTTCAAAATGGCCTGTTTCCAGGAAGGAAAACAAGAAGAGTTTGGCGGAAGGAAATACTATCCCGACCCCCAGGCACAAAAAAGGGGAACTTTCTGGAGTGTAGAGGTGGAGGACTTCCAAAGCCAAGGCTGGACAATGTAACAGGGAGTGACACTTTGAAACCAGGAAGAGAGATTTTGTTGTCTAACTTGGTTCTACAGTGGAATGGGTAAACAAGAAGAAGAAGAAGAAGCCCCCTCCCCTTCCTTCCCCTTCCTTCCCCTTCCCCCCTTTCCCTGGGAGGGTGGGCTCCATGCTCGGGGGCCCCTGGAGCTGTGTCCCCATGCCTTCCTTCCTTGCAGGACTACAAGTCCCATGCTTCCCTCAAGCCGCCTCCCTTGCAAACAGGCTGCCTAGAGGGGCTTGGCTTGGTTGTGCTTGCCCTGGCGGAAGGGGGCTGGCCTGGGTGGGCTTCCCAGGGGTCTCTCCCCACTCTGGCCCCCTCCTCCATGGCCTTGGGGTCTCCTCGGAGGCACCAAACAACCCCCCCCCCCCCCCCCCCCCGGGAGAAGAGGAAGGGAAGGCTCTCAGAAGTGAAGGAGAAGGAGGGGCGGGGGTCCCTTGGCCTTGCCTGCCTTCCCTCCCACCCCCCAATGGGCTCACCACCGGGCCTCTTGCGGGCTCTTCCTCCTCCTTCGCCGGACCTCCGGCCACTCCGGACAGGCCCCGCCCACCACACAGCCAAGGTCCGGCAAACACAGACAGAGGGGGGGGGGGCAGACAGCGCCGTCTGGTGGCCGCAAAGGGGAAGACTCCGGGCTTGAGAGGATCCCCCAGTGGTCTAAGGCGTCCCCCAAAGGCCACCCAGTCGGAACCCCGGCTCGCCTGCTTTTGCAACCCCCCCCCCCTCATTCTCAGGGTGTCTTTTGGGCAAAAGGATGCCCAGGTAGTTTCCCTGGCGACTGTGACGTCACAGGGAGGGAAGTCAGGCCCTCCCCTTAGGCAGAAATCATCTATCTATCTATCTATCTATCTATCTATCTATCTATCTATCTAATCTATCTATCTATCTATCTATCTATCTATCTATCTATCTATCCTATCTATCTATCTATCTATCTATCTATCTATCTATCTATCTATCTATCTATCTATCTATCCATCCTATCTATCTCTCCCTCTCTATTCTATCTATCTATCTATCTGTTTTGAGCTGGGTTATCTTGAGTCTTTTTTTTTGTATTGAAGGCTTTCATGGCCGGAATCACTGGGTTGTAGGTTTTTTGGGCTATATGGCCATGGTTTACAGGCATTCTCTCCTGATCTCTCGTCTATCTATTTGCTGTATTGTCGAAGGCTTTCATGGCCGGAATCACTAGGTTCTTGTGGGTTTTTTCGGGCTATAGGGCCATGTTCTAGAGGCATTTTTCCTGACGTTTCGCCTGCATCTATGGCAATGTATTGTCGAAGGCTTTCATGGCCGGAATCACTAGGTTCTTGTGGGTTTTTTCGGGCTATAAACGACTCCGGCCCTGTTTACCTCTCCGAACGTATCCTCCCCTACGAACCATCAAGATTACTAAGATCGTCTGGAGAGGCCCTGCTCTCGGTCCCACCGGCCTCGCAAGCGCGGCTGGTGGGGACGAGGGACAGGGCCTTCTCAGTGGTGGCCCCCAAGCACGCCTGGTGGGGACGAGGGACAGGGCCTTTTCGGTGGTGGCCCCGCGACTCTGGAACTCTCTCCCTCTGGAGGCCAGAACCGCCCCATCCATCCTAACATTTAGGAAACGGGTGAAGACGTGGCTGTGGAGTCAGGCCTTCGAGGAATGAGATAACACCATAGGACTCTGGATGGAAGTGGATATAGATCCATCTAATAGGACAACTGACCACTGTAGTTTTATATTTAGTGTATTTTAAAGTTGTTTTGTAATTTGTGATATATGATATTTTAATGAATGTATATGTTTTTATGGCTGTAAACTGGGCAGAGTCCCTCAACGAGGTTGAGAAACTTGGTATACAAAACTGTGAAACAAAATAAATAATAAATAAATATATGGCCACGTTCTAGAGGCATTTTTCCTGACGTTTTCCTGACTACCTCTGAGGATGCTTGCCACAGATGCAGGCGAAACGTCAGGAAAAATGCCTCTAGAACATGGCCATATAGCCCGAAAAAACCCACAAGTATCTATCTATCTATCTATCTAAAAATGTCATGTTGGTTTGTGGGATTAACAGAGCTCAACAACCACTGGACAAATTGACACCAAATTTGGACACACAAGGCACTTAACAATCAAGGTGAACTGGGTTGTTGTAGGTTTTTTCGGGCTATATGGCCATGTTCTAGAGGCATTCTCTCCTGACGTTTCGCTTGCATCTATGGCAAGCATCCTCAGAGGTTGGGAGGTCTGTTGGAACTAGGCAAACACTAAGACATCAACAAACACCCAATCATCTTAAAACACTCAGTTAAATGCACACATTAAAGCTGACCTCCATAAGGTAAAGGTGAAAGTTTCCCTTGACTTTAAGCGCAGTCGTGTCTGACTCTGGAACTCTGGGGCTCATCTCCACATCCAAGCCGATAGAGCCGGGGTTGTCCATAGACACCTCCAAGGTCATGTGGCCAGCATGACTGCATAGAGTGCCATTACCTTCCCACAGAAGCAGTACTTACTGAGCCACTCCCATTTGCGTGTTTTTGAACTGCTAGGTTGGCAGAAGCTGGTGCTAACAGCAGGAGCTCACCCCGCTCCCTGGATTCTAACCACCAACCTTTCAGTCAGCAAGTTCAGCAGCTCAGCAGTTTAACCCACTGTGCCACCAAGCACGTAAAATGTGTATCAAAAGGCACAAAACAAAAATGAGCCAAATAATAATGATTGGGTTCCTGTGAGTTTTTTGGGCTGTATGGCCATGTTCCAGTAGCATTGGCCAGGCAGCCCGAAAAACTCACAGCAACCTAGTGATTCTGGCCATGAAAGCCCTTGACAGCACAATAAATAATAATAATAATAATAATAATAATAATAATAATAATAATAATGTATTGTCAAAGGCTTTCATGGCTGGAATCACTGGGTTGTTGTAGGTTTTTTCGGGCTATATGGCCATGTTCTAGATTGCCTGGGGCAATCTTTTTTTTGAGAGAGAGAGGTGATAAGATGTCCTTGTTTGTTTCTAACAACCACCATGTCAGGCGACACAGAGAAGCCATTGAAATCCACAAGAAGCAAGTGGACAATTTCAACAGAAAGGAGGAAACCATGAAAATGAACAAAATCTGGCTACCAGTATTAAAAACTCTAAAATTACAACAGCACAACAACAGAGAGGGAACAAACAAGGACATCTAATCACCTCTCAACAAAAGATTGCCCCAGGCACTGCCAGGCCGTCAAATGCTAATCAACGTGATCAGTTGAAACATTCCCACCTAGCTCCAGCAGACAAGAGTTCTTTGTCCCACTCTGGTCATTCCACAAATCTATACACCCTTTTTCCTAGCTCCAACAGACCTCACAGCCTCTGAGGATGCTTGCCATAGATGCAGACGAAACGTCAGGAGAGAATGCCTCTAGAACATGGCCATCTGTCAGGGGTGCTTTTAATGCAATATTCCTGCTTCTTGGCAGGGGGTTGGACTGGATGGCCCATGAGGTCTCTTCCAACTCTTTGATTCTATGATTCTATATAGCCCGAAAAAACCTACAACAACCCAATAATAATAATAATAACAACAACAACAATAAGTGAGGGAACACTGTAAGCCTAAGAATACGAGGCATGGATCTTTGCCTTTTCCGACTGGGGAGAAGAGCTGGAGGGATGGACTCAAGACACAATTTGCAAAAGGAGGGGTGGTCTCCTCACCCAGACCCCGATTTACGAGTTCCATAAACCAGCAATTGAATTGAAGCACCAAGTGCCCTTTTGGGATCAACCCTTTGGGAGCAAGTCGAATGTATATTGCCGTCCGATGTTGACTCTGAACCCACAACCCCGCTTTGTAGTTTATGCTTTTAATATAACCAACTGGGGTGGGTTTGGGGGAAACTCGCATGAGGCATATAAACACTCAGTAATGAAAAATGGGTTTTCTTGTAACTCATCCTTCTCTCTTGGAAAGCCCGGAGGGGATTCTGCAATTCGTGTTGTTAATGTACTGATGTTACAACATGCGGCTGCTGCTTCGCTCCTTCTTCTTGTAATACAAACTGATTCTACATTTAATAAAAAAATCTATACTTATCATGTCAGAAGCGAACCAAGCAGTTGTATTGCATTTAAAATAATGCACACACAAAGTTTGCAAACTTGGCATGATACTAAATGTCATTTGACCACTTGGAGTGCTTCTGGTGTTGCTGCAAGAAGGTCCTCCCTTGTGCATGTGGCAGGGTTCAGGCTGCATTGCAGTAGGTGGTCTGTGGTTTGCTCTTCTCCACACTCGCATGTCGAGGATTCCACTTTGTGGCCCCATTTCTTAAGGTTGGCTCTGCATCTTGTGGTGTGCAGTCTGTTCAGTGCCTTCCAAGTCGCCCAGGAGGAAATCTCTCATTTGGTATCAGCCATGGATTGAGGTTCTGGGTTTGAGTCTGCCACTTTTGGACTCTCGCTTGCTGGGGTGTTCCAGCGAGTGTCTCTGTAGATCTCAGAAAACTATTTCTTGATTTAAGGAACAGGAAAGGCACTGCAGACTACTTCAACCAGAGAAGTCAGCCATAGCAGAGCACCTAAGGAACCAACCTGGACACAGCATTTTATTTGAGAACACAGAAATGCTGACCCACTCTCACAACCACCATGTCAGGTACACAGAGAAGCCACTGGAATCCACAAAAAGCATGTGGACAATTTCAATAGAAAGGAGGAAATGAACAAAATCTGGCTACCAGTATTAAAAAACTCTAAAATTAGAACAGCACAACAACAGAGAGGAAACAAACAAGGACATCTAATCACCTCTCAACAAAAGATGGCCCCAGGCACTGCCAGGCCATCAAATGCTAATCAAGGTGATCAGTTGAAACATTCACACCTTGCTCCAGCAGACAAGAGTCCTTTGTCCCACCCTGGTCATTCCACAGATATATAAACCCATTTTTCCTACTTCCAGCAGACCTCACTACCTCTGAGGATGCTTGCCATAGATGCAGGCGAAACGTCAGGAGAGAATGCCTCTAGAGTCTAGACCATGGCCACATAGCCCGAAAAAACCTACAACAACCCACTTTATGTATTCTGTTGTGATGTAATTTTTCTGTTGTTTTGTGTTTAGTTTTGTTCTATTGTTTTTGGGCTTGGCCTCATATTAGCTGCCCCAAATCCCCTTTGGGGAGATGGTGGCGGAGTATAAATAAAGTTTATTATTTATTATTGTTGTTATATTATTATTCTTCAACTGGTGAGATGTCTTTGACTGGGGAACACGAAGCCTGGAAAGCTGGAAGGTTAAATTGCCTTCGTGTCTTTCTATAGATGTATGTCTAATGGTATTGAATGTTTGCCATGTATATGAGCACTGTAATTCACCTTGCGTGTTGAGGAGATGGGTGGAATAGAAATACTGTAAATAAAGAAACAAACATTGGGTCATAGCTTTTTTGTCTCACCAGGCATTGATTCTTAGCAGTTCACTGCTGGGTTTCACTATCCATCTATTGGATCTCGATATCCGCGGATCAGGCCTCGCTATCCGCAGTCCGGATCTCACTATCCGTGACCACTTCAAATGGCTTCATTTCAAGATGACCACCCAGCCTCTGCTTAAAAGTGTCATGTATCATGTTCTGCAGTTGATAGTGGTTGGTAGTAGTAGGCCTAGCAGTTGGTGATGGAAGTGTTAATGTGTTAGTTCTAAAGGGTTGAGTAATCTGTAAGTAAGAGTTCATGGGTGAAAGCAATCAAGGGTGGAGGTATGCAAGAGATGCTAGCCTTGGTATGCTAGCCTTGGGACTGATCTTCAGGAGAAAAGCATTTGTCTTATCTTGGTGGTAGATGCTGCTGGTTTCCCCCCAGGTTTGCTGATTTTCGGTGTCCTGACCTGTCTCCTGAATCTTTGGACTGGCTTTTGACTACAGTATAGATTCTTCATCCCCGGACTTTGTTTATTGAACTCTTGGTGTTTGACCACTGGACTGGACCTTTTGCCTATGGTGTTGTCTTGAACCTGCCACAGCGTTTGCTGTTTTTGTTTCTGTGGCTGAGTGCAATCTTTAGGTTTTATATTTTGGACTGTTTAAACAGCCAGAAAGTAAGCACTCTTTAAATTGTTTTATACAAACTGGGTGATTGTTTGGTTCCAAGGACCAAGGCAGAGACATCTCCAGCTCATCCCCTGTATGGGTACCAGCCAGCACGTCAACGACTTAAATCTAGAAATAGTTTTCTAAGATCTACAGAGACACTCGCTGGAACACCTCAGCAAGCGAGAGTCCAAAAGTGGCAGGCTCAAACCCAGAACCTCAACCAATGGCTGATACGAAATGAGAGACTCCCCCCTGGGCACACAGAAACTGGGCGACTTGGAAGGCGCTGAACAGACTGCGCTCTGGCACCACGAGATGCAGGGCCAACCTCAAGAAATGGGGCTACAAAGTGGAATCCACGACATGCGAGTGTGGAGAAGAGCAAACCACTGACCACCTGCTGCAATGCACCCTGAGCCCTGCCACATGCACAAGGGAGGACCTCCTTGTGGCAACACCAGAGGCACTCCAAGGGGCCAGAGACTGGTCAAAGGACATTTAATCAACTACCAAACTCACAAATTTTGTATTTTGTCTGTTTGTTTGCTTTGTTCTGTTAGAAATGTAATATAATCGACTGGTTGCCCTGACACAATAAATAAATTGTTTGGTTCATCTCTGCCTCTCTAAAGTGACAAAAAGCCTTCAGAGAAGGAGCCTCTGCTGGACTTCAAGGAGGCAGAGAGTTCCACTGCGGAACAGCTCCCCTTACAGCCAGGAAGTTCTTCCTGGTGTTGAAAGTGGAATCTCCTCTCCAGTGATTGGAACCCATGTCTCCCTTGAGTCCCAGTCTCTGGGGAAGCAGGAAGGAAGCCTTGCTCCTTCTCCCTTGCTGAGTCAAGCCAGGTCCAGTCCTCCAGGGGGACTGAGAGGAGAGCCAGAGGCAGAGAGAGAGCCAGCTTCTGCTTGGGCAGGGAGGGGACCTCAAGGTCACAACACCTGGCAGAGCCTGAGGCCAGCCTTCCTTTCCCTGGGAGAGAGAGAGTGCTAGAGGAAGGAAAAGGAAGGAAGGAAAGAAGGAAGGAAAGAGGGAGGGAAGGAAAGAAGGAAGGATAGAAGGAAGGAAGGAAGAAGGAAGAAAAAGGAAGGAAGGAAGGAAGGAAGGAAGAAGGAAGGAAGGAAGAAGGAAGGAAGAAGGAGGAAGAAAAGAAGGAAGGAAGGAAGGAGCAAGGAAGGAGGAGGAGAAGGAAAAGAAGGAAGGAGAGAGAGGAAAGAAGGAAGGAAGGAGGAAAGAGGGAAGGAAGGAAAGAGGGAGGAAGGAAAGAAAGAAAGAAAGAAAGAAAGAAAGAAAGAAAGAAAGAAAGAAGGAAGGAAATAAAGGAAGAAGGAAGAAAAGAAGGAAGGAAGAAAAGAAGGGAGGAAAGAAAGAAACCCCCTTGTGTCTAGTCTTGGGGGGGGGGGGGGGGGATTATGGATGGGGGGGGGGGAGAGGGGGAGAGGGAGAGAGGGAGGAGGAGCTCCGCTTCCCAGAGTTGGGGGGGGGGGGGAAGGGAGGGACAGGGAAGATCCTGGCGTCACTTCCGGAACTCCTTTGTTGGGGGGGCACGGAGGGAGGGGGAATGACCCAGTTTCCTTGGGAAGAAGGAAAGAAGGAAGGAACTAGGTAAGGAAGGGGCAGCGTTTGGGGACGGGACAGGGAGAGCTGTTCAGCAGTGGAACTCTCTGCCTCGGAGTCCAGTGGAAGCTCTAAACGGAGGCTGGGTGGCCATCTGCAGGGGCTGCTTGGGTTGCGGCAGAAGGGGGTTTGGGTAGATGGGGAGGGGGGAACGACAGGAAGAGGGGTCTGCCAGAAGAGCTGTTCAGCAGTGGAACTCTCTGCCTCGGAGTCCAGTGGAAGCCCCTTCCTTGAAAGGTTTCAAACGGAGGCTGGGTGGCCATCTGTCGAGGCTGCTTGGGTTAGGGTAGATGGGGGAGGGGGGACGACAGGAAGAGGGGGCTGCCAGAAGAGCTGTTCAGCAGTGGAACTCTCTGCCTCGGAGTCCAGTGGAAGCCCCTTCCTTGAAAGGTTTCAAACGGAGGCTGGGTGGCCATCTGTCGAGGCTGCTTGGGTTAGGGTAGATGGGGGAGGGGGGACGACAGGAAGAGGGGGCTGCCAGAAGAGCTGTTCAGCAGTGGAACTCTCTGCCTCGGAGTCCAGTGGAAGCGCCTTCCTTGGAAGCTTAGAAGCAGAGGCTGGATGGATGGCCACCTGTCGGGGCTGCTTGGATTGTGGCAGATGGGGGAGGGGGGACGACAGGAAGAGGGGGCTGCCAGAAGAGCTGTTCAGCAGTGGAACTCTCTGCCTCGGAGTCCAGTGGAAGCGCCTTCCTTGGAAGCTTAGAAGCAGAGGCTGGATGGATGGCCACCTGTCGGGGCTGCTTGGATTGTGGCAGAAGGGGGTTGGGTGAGATGGCCTTTGGGGGTCCCTTCCCCCCAAGCATCCCTGCCATAGAGGTCAGGAGAGAATGCTTCTGGAACATGGCCACACAGTCGGGATTCCAGCCATGAAAGCCTTCCACAACACAATAAGGATTGGGGTTGGCTTGACGTGCCTTCCTCTTGGCACGTTTCTCTCTTGCACCCTCCATTTGTGCCTCTTCAAATTCTGCAGCACTGCTGGTCACAGCTGACCTCCAGCTGGAGCGCTCAAGGGCCAGGGCTCCCCAGTTCTCAGTGTCTATGCCAGAGTTTTTAAGGTTGGCTTTGAGCCCATCTTTCAATCTCTTTGCCTGCCCTCCAACATTCCGTTTTCCGTTCTTGAGTTCGGAGTAGAGCAACTGCTTTGGAGACGGTGGTTGGGCATTCGGACAGTGTGGCCGGCCCAGCGGAGTTGATGGCGGAGGACCATCACTTCAGTGCTTCCTCCTTCCTTCCTCCTTCCTGCCTTCCTTCCCTCCCTCCTTCTATCCTTCCTTCCTTCTATCCTTTCCTCGCCTGTCTTCCCAAGAGATTTGCAGGATTTTCCGGAGGCAGCGCTGATGGAATCGTTCCAGGAGTTGCATGTGATGTCTGTAGACTGTCCATGTCTCGCAGGCGTACAGCAGGGTTGGGAGGGCAATAGCTTTATCAACAAGCCCCTTGGTATCCCTAGGGATGTCCCAGTCCTCAAACACTCTCTGCTTCGTTCAGAAAAATGATGCACTCACAGAGCTCAGGCAGTGTTGTATTTCAGTGTCAATGTTGATGTCTGTAGACAGTCCACGTCTCGCAGGCATATAGCAGGGTTGGGAGAGCAATGGCTTTTTAAACAAGCCCCTTGGGCTCCCTACGGATGTCTCGGTCCTCAAACACTCTCTGCTTCATTCGGAAAAATGCTGCACTCGCAGAATTCAGGCGGTGTTGTATTTCAATGTCAGTTTTGATGTCTGTAGACAGCCCACGTTTTGCAGGCATATAGCAGGGTTGGGAAGACAATAGCTTTATCAACAAGCCCCTTGGTCTCCCTACGGATGTCCCTGTCCTCAAACATTCTCTGCTTTATTCGGAAAAATGCTGCATTGTATTTCAGTGTCAATGTTGATGTCTGTAGACAGTCCACATCTCGCAGGCGTATAGCAGGGTTGGGAGGACAATGGCTTTATAAACCAGCCCCTTGGTCTCCCTACGGATGTCCCGGTCCTCAAACACTCTCTGCTTCATTCGGGAAAATGCTGCATTCGCAGAGCTCAGGCGGTGTTGTATTTCGGTGTCAATTTTGAAGTCTGTAGACCGTCCACGTCTCGCAGGCATACAGCAGGGTTGGAAGGACAATGGCTTTATCAACAAACCCCTTGGTCTCCCTACAGATGTCCCGATCCTCAAACACGCTCTGCTTCATTCGGAGAAATGCTGCACTCGCAGAGCTCAGGCGGTGTTGTATTTCAGTCCCAATGTTGGCATCTGTAGACAGTCCACGTCCCGCAGGCGTATAGCAGGGTTGGAAGGACAATGGCTTTATCAACAAACTCCTTGGTCTCCCTACAGATGTCCCGATCCTCAAACACTCTCTGCTTCATTCGGAGAAATGCTGCACTCGCAGAGCTCAGGCAGTGTTGTATTTCAGTCCCAATGTTGGCATCTGTAGACAGTCCATGTTTCACAGGCATATAGCAGGGTTGGGAGGACAATGACTTTATAAACAAGCACCTTGGTCTACCCTATGGATGTCCCGATCCTCAAACACTCTTTGCTTCATTTGGGAAAATGCTGCACTCGCAGAGCTCAGGCGGTGCTGTATTTCAGTGTCAATGTTGAGTTTTGTGGAGAGGTGGCTGCCAAGGAAGCGGAAATGGTCCACATTTTCTAATGTTCCACCATTAAGCTGTATTTCTGGTATTGGAGAGGGATTGGCCGGTGACACCTGGAAGAGCACTTTGGTTTTCTCAATGTTCAATGACAGGCCGAGCTTCTGATAGAATTGTCCCAGGAGTTGCATGTGACATCTGTAGACAGTCCATGTCTCTCAGGCGTACAATCTATATATATATAAATGCTCTGTGCATAATGAGTACCTTAAAAACAAAAGATGTTCAATGACAGGTCGAGCTTCTTGTATGCTTCTGCAAAGGTGTTTAGAGTGGCTTGTCGGTCGTCTCCTGAATGCGCACATTATATAATAATAATAATAATAATAATAATAATAATAATATAAAATCCCTCTGATGTTTTATGTGTCATTCAGAGGTTCAGGTGACTCAAGAATCCCATTGCAATTGTATCTGAAATGCCTTGGAGAGTTGGTTTGAGGACAGGAAAGCGGGTATTAATAACAATAACAATAACAACAATAATAAATCAATCAAGGCCATCAAAACTCAAGCAAGAATAATGCATTCAGTAGTCATTTGGGCCTCTCTTGCAGCCGCCAAAGAAGTTAGGCATCTTGAACTTCAGCCCAAATTCCAAAATGGCTGAGATAATAATAATAATAATAATAATAATAATAATAATAATAATAATGGCCCTTTTGCTTCGTGATGTGGGTCAAAAGGCTGAAATTTATTTAAACCTGGGAGAGAACTGATATAAGATAACACTCAGATGCCATCTTGAGAAATTGTCTAAAATGTGAGAGGGAACAGCTTGTTGGGAATGTCAGGATAAATGTGGGCATTGTTTATTTATTTGTAATATATAGATCCACTCCTGCCCTTTGCGTAGAATAGGCACAACTTCTTATGGATAAATGGCTTGATTCCATATGGTTTTGTGAGGCCTGGAGGCTTCTTTCTTTCTTCTGAGGAATGGCAGCCATTTTGGGAATACCATATGTATATGAGAGGACATCTTGTGTATGTTGGGAATGTCAAGATAAAGCTAAAATGGGGATTATTACGACTACTATTATTATAGTAGAGGTGGAGGACCCATTAAGTTGGTCCGCCCCAGGAGGCTTATGGATCCGGATGGATTCCTGATGGCTCTTGGGGAGTTTCCCGCCGCCTCGGTAGGTGATCCTGTCGAGGCCCTGGTCACTCTCTGGAATGGGGAGATGACTAGGGCAATTGACACGATCGCTCCGGAACGTCCCCTCTCAAGTAGCCGAGCTAAACCAGCTCCCTGGTTCACCGAGGAGCTGGCAGCAATGAAGCGAAGGAAGAGGGAACTAGAGAGTGTGTGGCGTTCGGATCCGAGTGAGCCAAATCGAACACGGTTTGTGTCCTTTTTAAGGGCATATGCCGCGGCAATAAAAGCCGCAAAGAAGGCCTTCTTTGCGGCCACTATTGCTTCTGCAAAGAACCGTCCGGCTGAGCTGTTCCGAATTGTCAGAGGCCTTTTAAATCCCACCACTCAAGGTGGGAACCCTGACGATTCGACTTCTCGCTGTGAAGCTTTTGCTCAGTTCTTTACAGACAAAGTCGCTTTGATCCGTTCTGGTCTGGATACCATGTTAATGGCAGTCTCTGAGGATGTAACACGAGCACCTGCTTGTCCAGTTTTGATGGATTCATTTCAATTGGTGAAACCCGAGGATGTGGACAAGATACTTGGAGGAATGAGGCCAACCACATGCATCCTGGACCCCTGCCCATCCTGGCTTCTAAAGGAGGCCAGAGGGGGATTGGCTGAGTGGGTTAAGGTGGTGGTTAATGCTTCCCTTCGGGAAGGCAAGATTCCAGCAAGCTTAAAACAAGCTATAATAAAACCGCTGTTGAAGAAACCATCACTGGACCCCACTAAATTCGACAACTATCGGCCAGTTTCCAATCTCCCCTTCTTGGGCAAAGTCTTGGAACGTGTGGTGGCCTCACAACTCCAGGTATTCTTGTAGACACGGATTATCTAGACCCGGCACAGTCTGGCTTTAGGCCGGGGCATGGTACCGAGACAGCCTTGGTCGCCTTAGTGGATGATCTGCGCCGGGAGCTCGACAGGGGGAGTGTGTCCCTGTTGGTGCTGCTGGACCTCTCAGCGGCCTTCGATACCGTCGACCACGGTATCCTTCTGGGACCTCGCGGGGATGGGTCTTGGAGGTACTGTTTTGCAGTGGCTCCGGTCATTCCTGGAGGGTCGATCTCAGAAGGTGTTGTTGGGGGACACCTGTTCAACCCCACAACCATTGTCTTGTGGGGTTCCTCAGGGCTCAATATTGTCTCCCATGTTGTTTAACATCTACATGAAGCCGCTGGGGGAGATCATCCGGAGTCATCTGTATGCGGATGATGTCCAACTCTGTCACTCCTTTCCACCTGCTACTAAGGAGGCTGTCCAGGTCCTGAACCGGTGCTTGGCCGCTGTGACGGTCTGGATGAGGGCGAACAAATTGAAATTGAATCCAGACAAGACAGAGGTCCTCCTGGTCAGTCGCAAGGCCGAACAGGGCATAGGGTTACAGCCTGTGTTGGATGGGGCCGCACTCCCCCTGAAGACGCAGGTTCGCAGCTTGGGTGTGACCCTGGACTCATCGCTGAGCCTGGAACCCCAGGTTTCGGCGGTGACTAGGGGAGCATTTGCACAGCTAAAGCTTGTGCGCCAACTGTGACCGTACCTTGGGAAGTCTGACTTGGCCACGGTAGTCCACGCTCTGGTTACATCCCATTTAGACTACTGCAACGCTCTCTACGTGGGGTTGCCTTTGAAGACAGCTCGGAAGCTCCAACTAGTCCAACGCTCGGCAGCCATGATTTTAACAGGAGCGGAGCGCAGGGAGCATACAACCCCCCTGTTGCGCCAACTCCACTGGCTACCGATCTGCTGAATTCAAAGTGCTGGCGTTGGCCTTTAAAGCCCTAAACGGTTCCGGCCCAAGCTACCTATCTGACCGCATCTCTGCCTATGAACCCACCAGGACTTTGAGATCTTCCGGGGAGACCCTGCTCTCGATCCCGCCTGCTTCTCAAGCTCGGCTGGCGGGGACGAGAGATAGGGCCTTCTCGGTGGTGGCTCCTCGGCTGTGGAACGCCCTTCCTACGGACATTAGACTAGCACCATCTCTAATGGTATTCCGCAAAAAGGTGAAGACCTGGATGTTTGTGCAGGCGTTTGAGTAATTTAGTGCAATCTGGTAATGGAACATAGGAATGGAACAATGGACGACGAACCTGGACTACGCTTGGATGAGGAGAAGATTGGGTACGGTTGTTTTTTGTAATAATTGTGCATTGTAATTGCTTATTGGTAATTTATGGATAATGTGTTAAGTCAATTGTTATATGTTGTATGGAACCACTGCTGTTTCTACTGTTTTTACTGTTTGTGAACCGCTGTGAGTCGCCTTCGGGCTTGAGATACAGCGGTATAGAAGCAAAGTAAATAAATAAAATAAATAAATAAATATTATCTTCCCACTCCTAGAAATAGGCACAACTTCTTACAGAATTGAATGGCTTGTTTCCATATGGTTTGGTGAGGCGTGGAAGCTTCTTTCTTCTGAGGAACAGCGGCCATTTTGGGAACATCTATATGAGGGGACATCTTGTGTATGTTGGGAATGTTAGGATAAAGCTAAAATGGAGTTATTATTTATTTATTTATTTATTTATTTATTTGTAATATATAGATTTACTTCTTCCTTCTGGTAAGAATAGACAGAACTTTTTACGGAATTGAATGGCTTCTTTCCATATGGTTTTGTGACGCTTGGAGGCTTCTTTCTTCTGAGGAATGACAGCCATTTTGGGGACATCTCTATGGAGGAAAACCTCTTGCTTGTTGGGAATGTCAGGATGAAGCTAAAATGGGGGTTATTTATTTATTTGTAATATATAGATTTACTTCTTCCTTCTGGTAAGAATAGACAGAACTTCTTATGAAAGTGAATGGCTTGTTTCCATATGGTTTTGTGAGGCCTGGAGGCTTCTTTCTTCTGAGGAACGGCAGCCATTTTGGGAACATCTCTATGAAGGAACACCTCTTGCTTGTTGAGAATGCTAGGATAAAGCTGAAATGTGGAATATTATTATTATTATTTGTAGTATAGATCCACTTCTGCCCTCTGCGAGAAATAGGCACAACTTTTTACGGAATTGAATGGCTTCTTTCCATATGGTTTTGTGAGGCCTAGAGGCTTCTTTCTTCTGAGGAATGACAGCCATTTTGGGGACATCTCTATAGAGGAAAACCTCTTGCTTGTTGGGAATGCCAGGATAAAGCTAAAATGGGTATTATTGTTTATTTGTAATATATAGATTAACTTCTGCCTTCTACTAAGAATAGACAGAATTTCTTATGGAAGTGAAGGGCTTCTTTCCATATGGTTTTGTGAGGCCTGGAGGACTCTTTCTTCTGAGAAATGGTGGCCATTTTGGGAACATCTATATGAGGGGACATCTCGTGTATGTTGGGGATGTCAAGATAAAGCTAAAATTGGGATTATTATTATTTATTTATTGGTAATATATATACTTCTTCCTTCTGGTAAGAATAGGCAGAACTTTTTACGGAATTGAATAGCTTCTTTCCAAATGGTTTTGTGAGGCCTAGAGGCTTCTTTCTTTCTTCTGAGGAATGGCGGCCATTTTGTCCCTGCTGCCAAGCCATTCCTCTTCCTCTGCTGGGAAGAGGGAACAAAATGGCCTCCTCAACGGCTGCCGCCCCAAGAGGACCTTGGGAAGGGTAGTTTAATGGCCTTGCCCCTGGCCCTCTAACGTATTGGCCCTGCCTTGTTGCAGAACTACAATTCCCAGAAGCCCTCAGCGGCTAGGCAGGAGGCGGCTGCCCTTCATTCTCCTCAGGATGGCCTTGAGATAGGAAGAGCCCAGAGGGGATTCTTGTGGCTTAGCTTTGGTGCTTTTGTGTATTTATTTCAGGATATTTAAAACAGCCCACAAAAGCATTACGAAGAAAAGCCTAACAACATAAAAGGCTTTTAAAAAATAAAACAATAAAGAGAAAAGCATGTTGCTTTTTGGAAGCAAAGCCTCCTCAGAATGGAGCCTTTTCCCTGAAGGAAGCACTGTGAGGGATTTAGGAATAACGAGAAAGGAGAAAAGAGTTTGTAACAAGAAGAACAAGATTCCCAATGAGGGCAGGATAGAAATAATGTAAATAAATAAATCCAAGGGATCCTGGAATCTTCTCATCTACCAGAGAAGAGAAGATTTAGGGCAAAAAAGATAGATTTTCTGATTAGGGCTGGAAGCGTGAGCTAGGCCTTTCTATTTGCTATTTCTCCATTTTTCTCTCTCCTTTGCTTCAAAACACTACACAACTCCTTTTCTATCCTTCATTCTCTTCTCCCCTCTTTTCTTAGAATCCTAAGAAAATGGGGTAGGCCATCCAGTCCAACCCCATTCCTTCAAGAAGCAGGAAAATCGCCTTCAAAGCACCCCTGACAGATGGCCATCCAGCCTCTGCTTCAAAGCCTCCAAAGAAGGAGCCTCCACCACACTCTGGGGCAGAGAGTTCCATTGCTGAACAGCTCTCACAGTCAGGAAGTTCTTCCTTCTTCTCCCCTCTTTTCTTAGAATCCTAAGAAAAGGGGGTAGGCCATCCAGTCCAACCCCATTCCTTCAAGAAGCAGGAAAATCGCCTTCAAAGCACCCCCGACAGATGGCCATCCAACCTCTGCTTCAAAGTCTCCAAAGAAGGAGCCTCCACCACACTCTGGGGCAGAGAGTTCCACTGCTGAACGGCTGTCACAGTCAGGAAGTTCTTCCTTCCTCTCCCCTCTTTTCTTAGAATCCTAAGAAAATGGTTTAGGCCATCCAGTCCAACCCCATTCCTTCAAGAAGCAGGAAAATCGCCTTCAAAGCACCCCTGACAGATGGCCATCCAGCCTCTGCTTCAAAGCCTCCAAGAAGGAGCCTCCACCACACTCTGGGGCAGAGAGTTCCACTGCTGAATGGCTCTCACAGTCAGGAAGTTCTTCCTTCCTCTCCCCTCTTTTCTTAGAATCCTAAGAAAATGGGGTAGGCCATCCAGTCCAACCCCATTCCTTCAAGAAGCAGGAAAATCGCCTTCAAAGCACCCCCGACAGATGGCCATCCAACCTCTGCTTCAAAGTCTCCAAAGAAGGAGCCTCCACCACACTCTGGGGCAGAGAGTTCCACTGCTGAACGGCTGTCACAGTCAGGAAGTTCTTCCTTCCTCTCCCCTCTTTTCTTAGAATCCTAAGAAAATGGTTTAGGCCATCCAGTCCAACCCCATTCCTTCAAGAAGCAGGAAAATCGCCTTCAAAGCACCCCCGACAGATGGCCATCCAACCTCTGCTTCAAAGTCTCCAAAGAAGGAGCCTCCACCACACTCTGGGGCAGAGAGTTCCACTGCTGAACGGCTGTCACAGTCAGGAAGTTCTTCCTTCCTCTCCCCTCTTTTCTTAGAATCCTAAGAAAATGGTTTAGGCCATCCAGTCCAACCCCATTCCTTCAAGAAGCAGGAAAATCGCCTTCAAAGCACCCCCGACAGATGGCCATCCAACCTCTGCTTCAAAGTCTCCAAAGAAGGAGCCTCCACCACACTCTGGGGCAGAGAGTTCCACTGCTGAACGGCTGTCACAGTCAGGAAGTTCTTCCTTCCTCTCCCCTCTTTTCTTAGAATCCTAAGAAAATGGTTTAGGCCATCCAGTCCAACCCCATTCCTTCAAGAAGCAGGAAAATCGCCTTCAAAGCACCCCCGACAGATGGCCATCCAACCTCTGCTTCAAAGTCTCCAAAGAAGGAGCCTCCACCACACTCTGGGGCAGAGAGTTCCACTGCTGAACGGCTGTCACAGTCAGGAAGTTCTTCCTTCCTCTCCCCTCTTTTCTTAGAATCCTAAGAAAATGGTTTAGGTCATCCATTCTAACCGCATTCCTTCAAGAAGCAGGAAAATCACCTTCAAATGGTTGCCGGTGGTGGGCCGCCCTGAGCCTCATCCCTCCTCCTGGGGGTAAGAAGGACAGGATAGACATGTTTGAAATAAATAAATAAATAAATGTGCCTGGAAGTGCACCTCCTCCTTGTGTGTTTACATTGAAAGACTGGGAGGGAAACCCCCATTTTTCAGGATTAAGGCTCTTGGGTGCCCCAGTGTGCTGGCCAAGGTGTTACAGTGCTACAATGAAGCTGCATCTCTTGTGGGTGGGTTACCACTGGGGGGGGAGTCCACTGCCCAGGATTCTGCCCTCTTATGAAATGTCCTTATCAAATATGACACGTTAGAATGTGAATTTCTTGGTCTGTGTTCAGTTGAGATCTTGTGGGGAACAACTTTTGCAATGCTCAGTGTTCACCAGGTGCAATGACTGTCTCACTCTGCAATGCTAGAAAAGTCGGGACTGAAACACCTTTTCATTTGGTAATTCTAATTGTGGTGAACAACTTTTGCAATGCTCAGTGTTCATTCAGGTGCAATGACCGACTCACTCTGCAATGCTAGAAAAGTCGGGACTGAAGAACCTTTTCATTTGGCAAGGCAGAATTCTAAGTTGGGAGTGGCAGTGGCCTCATGTATCCCTCAAGAGCTACACCTCTGGGTTCTTGGTTCTTAAGCCAAGCTGTGCTGTGCTCAGCTACATTTCAGGGTTTCCTTTTCTTGCTTTACAGGCAGCCGAGGAAGAGGCAGCCACTGAAGCCTCCCAGGCATGTCACTTAGAAGACAGGAATGCAGCTCTGCTGAGGAACACAGAAGCCTGGAATGGAAGCCACGTGGAGGTAGGTCCCCAAAATGTGTTTCCCTTAAAGCAAACTGCGAAGTAGCGAGGGAACACTGTACTAGGACACTTGGTGGCAGCAGGTGGCTCATTTTGATGCTTAGGGAGAGACCTGGAAGCCTTTTTGGACTGGGAGGCAAACCAGAAAGACAGTAAGGAAACCCTTGTGTTTCTCAACATTTAGCACATGCTGGTAATTCAGTGGAACTCATGATCCAGAGTGAATGACACTCTTTAATATTGGAAGGAAGGAGCTCTTTCTGTCTCTCTGTCTGTCTATCTTCCTCTCTGCCGTCTGTTCCTTTGACCATGACCATGTATAAATATGTGAGAGGAAGCCACAGGGAGGAGGGAGCAAGCTTGTTTTCTGCTTCCTTGGAGACTAGGACGCGGAACAATGGCTTCAAACTACAAGAGAGGAGATTCCATCTGAACATTAGGAAGAACTTCCTGACTGTGAGAGCCGTTCAGCAGTGGAACTCTCTGCCCCGGAGTGTGGTGGAGGCTCCTTCTTTGGAAGCTTTTAAGCAGAGGCTGGATGGCCATCTGTCAGGGGTGATTTGAATGCAATATTCCTGCTTCTTGGCAGAGGGTTGGACTCGATGGCCCATGAGGTCTCTTCCAACTCTTTGATTCTATGATTCTATGACCACATTAGGTGACAATTCCATGAAATCTGTGTGACCTTCTAATGATGGAATGAGTTGCCCTCACTCCCTTCTTTCCTTCTATTATTCTCTCCTTCCACCTTCTGATCCTTTAGCCCAGTGGTTCTCAACCTGGGGGTCGCGACCCCCAGGGGGGTCACCTGGCCATCTCGGAGGGGTCGCGAGGCCGCCTCCGTTATTATTATTTACAGTTTTTATATTCCGCCCTTCTCACCCCGCAGGGGACTCAGGGCGGATTACAGTATACACATATATGGCAAAAATTCAATGCCAGTTTGACAGACAATGAATACAGACAATACACAGAGGCTATTTAATTTTTTTCTGGCCGTCAGGGGAGCGGCTGCTTTCATTGTCCATCAGCGACACTGACGAAGTTCTTCCACATTCCACATCCCGGAGTTTTCTTTATGGCCTCATAAATTAGTTAATTTAGCCTCCCCACACTTTTAAGGTGGTACCTTATTTTCCTACTTGACAGATGCAACTGTCTTTCGGGTTGCAAAGGTCAACAACAGGCTACACAATGGCTGGACACCCACTCCAGCCCAGGCTGGCTTTGAACTCATGACCTTTTGGTCAGAGTGATCAGAGTGATCTTAATGCAGCTGACACTCAGCCAGCTGCGGCACAATCCCAAGGGTGCGGGCCAGGCAAGGGCTCCTTCATGCGAGGCAAAGCCCACCTCACCTGCCTCGCTCTCTCGCCATCGGCAGGCAAGGGGCAGGCATGGCCTCGCGTTCTCGCCATCGGCGAGGGTGCGGGGCAGGCGAGGGGTCCTCCGCGCAAGCCTGGCCTCACGCAAAGCCCGTCTTGCTTGCCTCGCGTTCTCGCCATCCAGGAATTCTGTGTGGAAGTCTCAGTGGCCTGTGGAAGTCAGCGCTGAATTGGTTGAAAGTACTGCAAATCCATTTTTTCCTGATTAATCGTGATGCTTTAATTATGTTGAATTTGTAACAATTAAAACACATTCTTCATATCATTACGATTTGTAACAGTAGCAAAATTACAGTTATAAAGGAGCAACAAAAATAATTTTATGGTGGTGGGTCACCACAACATGAGGAACCATATTTAGGGGTCCCGGTGTTAGAAAGGTTGAGAACCACTGCTTTAGCCACATTTGGAATCCACCCAATAATCTCCGTGATTCTTCCTTCCTTCCTTCCTTCCTTCCTTCCTTCCTTCCTTCCTTCCTTCCTTCCTTCCTTCCTTCCTTCCTTCCTTCCTTCCTTCCCTCCCTCCCTCCCTCCCTCCCTCCCTCCCTCCCTCCCTCCCTCCCTCCCTCCCTTCTGCCTTTCCTTTGTTCCTTCCATCCTCTCTTCAGTGCTCATCCCCCTTCTTTCCTTTTCTTCTGTTGTCTTCTTGAGGCCCACACGGTCAGACCAACTTTAGTCCCAGTCCTGTTCATTTGGTGAGACTGATTCTTGATACAGACCTTCTTATGAATCTGTAGTCACCTCTGTGTATGCCCTTGAGACCCTTCGTAGAATCCTAGAGTTGGAAGAGACCTCGTGGGCCATCCAGTCCAACCCCATTCTGCCAAGAAGCAGGACAATCGTGTTCAAAGCAGCCCCAACAGATGGCCATCCAGCCTCTGTTTAAAAGCCTCCATAGAAGGAGCCTCCACCACACTCCGGGACAGAGAGTTCCACTGCTAAACAGCTGTATTTCTCATCTGTATTTCTCAGTATTTCCCATGAAGAGAAAGGGGGGGGGGGTGTAATCGTGGTGGTAAAGAAGGTTCACTCCTTATCTTTCGCTTCTTCTTTTTTTGACCAGGGAAATGAGCATTCTAGGAAGCCACGTCTGCCATGATGAGAAACAAACCAGCATCTAATGGATATTGATGGATTGGGAAACCAAAAGTGCAGTAAGAAAACCAATTACATAGGAAGAAGAAATCCTCTGAAGGTGCTGATCTTGTGGAACTCTTTGCCTCCTTCACAGATCAAAGAAGGAAAAAGAAGAGTCAAGTGTCTCTATTTCAGTAAATAATGAATATCACTCTCAACCTTGGGAAGAAACTCCATAAATGTACAGAATGTGGGAAGGGCTTTAGTTGTCTGGGCACTCTGCAGTTACATGAAAGAACTCACACTGGGGAGAAACCCTACACCTGCTTGGAGTGTGGACAGAGCTTTGCTCAGATTGGACACCTGCAGTCACATCAAAGGATCCACACTGGGGAGAAACCCTACACTTGCTTGGAGTGTGGACAGAGCTTCGCTCAGAGTGGACAACTGCATGCCCATGAAAGGACTCACACTGGAGAGAAACCCTATACATGCCTGGAGTGTGGAAAGAGCTTTGCGCTGAGTGGAAATCTGCATTCCCATCAAAGGACTCACACTGGGGAGAAACCCTATACATGCTTGGAATGTGGAAAGAGCTTTGCGCTGAGTGGAAATCTGCATTCCCATGAAAGGACTCACACTGGGGAGAAACCCTATACATGCCTGGAGTGTGGAAAGAGCTTCACTCACAGCGGAGGTTTACGTTTACATCAAAGGACTCACACTGCGGAGAAACCCTATACATGCTTGGAGTGTGGACAGACCTTTGCGCAGAGTGGACATCTGCAGTCACATCACAGAACTCACACTGGGGAGAAACCCTATAAATGTGCCGAATGTGGAAAGCGCTTTAGTCGACATGGCTTTTTGCAGAACCACGAAAGAACTCACACTGGGGAGAAACCCTATACATGCTCGGAGTGTGGCAAGAGCTTCAATTCGAATGGGAACCTATATTCACACCAAAGAACTCACGCTGGGGTGAAACCCTATATATGCTTGGAATGCGGAATGGGCTTCACTCTGAACGGGAGCCTACAGAGACACCAAAAAGCTCACACTGGGGAGAAGCCCTATGCATGCCTGGAGTGTGGAAAGAACTTTGCCCATAGTGAGATCCTACAGAGACACCAAAGAACACACACTGGGGAGAAACTGTATACATGCCCCGAGTGTGGAAAGAGCTTCACTGACAATGGAAATCTAAATAGACATCAAAGCACTCATACTGGAGAGAAACCCTACAAATGCCTGGAGTGTGGACAGAGCTTCAGTCAGAGTGGAAATCTACGTTCACATCAAAGAAATCACACTGGAGAGAAACCCTATACATGCCCCGAGTGTGGAAAGAGCTTCACTGACAGTGGAAATCTAAATAGACACCAAAGCAGTCACGCTGTAGAGAAACCCTACAAATGCTTGGAGTGTGGACAGAGCTTCGCTCGGAGTGGACAACTGCATTCCCATCAAAGGACTCACACTGGAGAGAAACCCTATACGTGCCTGGAGTGTGGAAAGAGCTTCAATGACAGTGGAAATCTAAATAGACATCAAAGAAGCCACACTGGGGAGAAACCCTACACATGCCTGGAGTGTGGAAAGAACTTTTCTCAGAGTGGACAACTGCATTCCCATGAAAGGACTCACACTGGAGAGAAACCCTATACATGCCTGGAGTGTGGAAAGAGCTTCTCTCAGAGAGGAAATCTACATTCACATCAAAGAACTCACATTCGGAATAATCCATATCCAGGCATTCCTTGGTTGCAAACAGGAGAGGTTCTGTAGGCTTGTTCTTAAGTTACGATGTTTTTATATAAGTCAGAATACATACCTTTAAAAAGTTTAATTTCAGACATTGTAAAGTGTTGATGGCATAGGAAAGGGTTCACACTCCTTGAACATTTGTTTTGCAGAACCTATACACCTGTTCAGAAGATTTCTATTCCCTTTCTGTTCCTGTGAAAATTGGATTTTGAAAATTTTGTTTGGTTGTCATGGAAACAAGGCTTGGTGATAAATTTATTTATTTATTATTTATTTAGTTTTTATAACACGGTCTTCTCAACCTCTGAAGTGGGACTCAGGCTGGCTAACAACAGGAAATTCAAACACAAATAAGCTAAAACATAATAACATCATAATACATTAATACATTAAAATACATTACAATACAGATTAAATAATTACATAAAGCCAAATCGTCAAGGTAAATCACAAATTCATCACCATCCGCCAGTGTGGTCAGCAGTTACTGACTCGATCATCATTCTGAGAATGCTGTGTTCCAGAGCCAAGATTTTACCAGCTTTCTGAAAGTCAGGAGTGAAGGGGCAGATCTAATCTCCATCGGGAGAGAGTTCCAGAGCCGAGGGGCCACCACCGAGAAAGCCCTGTCCCTCGTCCCCACCAGACGTAATTGCGAAGGTGGTGGGACCGAGAGCAGGGCCCCTCCAGAAGATCTTAACAACCTTAATATTGTAATTAGCTTAATGTTATGTTAATACTTCCATTATGGATGTGTGTTGCACACCAAGGCTGGCGTTGGCACCTTTGAACCCGTAAACACACCAATGTTCTTTATAGCAAAGCAATTTATTGAGGATTAATATAGCAATAGCCAAAAAGGTAAAAAGCAAAATAGCAAGGTAAAATAAGACAGTCAGTTATAAGTCAGGAACCAGGAGGGTTGCAAAAATCCAATAAACAAGTGCACAGAAGTTCCAAAAGTTTGCAAAAGACCAAAGTCCCTTGAAGAAACAGCAGCAAACTTGAACCATTAAATCCCAATGCATGAGCTTGAAAACCAGGATAAACCACATACAAGAATCTCAGCATGAACATGAATCCCAGGCAGGAGTAAACAGGAATCTTAGCATGAACAAGAAGGCATGGTTACACATGAAAATCAAACGTTGAACTCACTCAAGAGTGTAGATTCACAGGCCCTATATTTATTCAGAAAGCCATAGCAAAAGCATTCCATTTCCCTTGGGAAACCTCTCTCTGTCCCCTTTTTGCTCTTAATCTTTTGGACTGTCTTCTACCCCCTTTCCAGATGGCGATGTTGATTGATTTGACTTCTCCTATCAAAGAGTGTCTGGTCCTCCCTCGGCTTGCCAATTAGTACATTCCTTTCACTATTTGGCCTTTCAGTCTTTTTCTCGGCCTTTTTTTCTGTTAGCATCAAAGCATCTTTGCCTTATGAACCAGCTATCCCAGAATCCTCAGGTTCACTCAGGCTAACTGTACTCTCTTGACCATCATCTCTATTCACTGAGAGGCAGCAGAAACCTGATCATTGAACTCAGACATTGGAACCTCTGCAGACTCGTGGTCATTCTCCTCTGAAGCCTGAGGCAAAGAGACAATCACAGGCTGAGCCCCGACAATGTGTTTCATTGTACTGTTCTTTTCAAGTGTGAATCACTTGGGGTCACAAGCAGGATACAATTTTAATAACAGCAAGAACAACAACAATTCGGGCTTGGCCCCATGTATGCTGCTCCGAGTCCCCATCGGGGAGATGGTGGCGGGGTACAAATAAAGATTATTATTATTATTATTATTATTATTAATCTGTGCTTACTCAAAGTAGAGCTTTATGTGTTCCCTGAGAGCCTTGTGAGGGGCAAAAGCCCTAAACGGTTCTGGCTCAGCTTGTCTGTCCAAACATATTGCCCCCTACGAACCATCTCAGAGATTAAGATTCTCCGGAGAGGCCCTGCTCTCAGTCCTACCTCCTTTGCAGGTGCAATTGGTGGGAATGAGAGACAGGACCTTCACCGTGGTGGCCCCTTGGCTGTGGAACTCCCTCCCCAGCGATGTTAGATCAGCCCCATCCCTCCTGACCTTTAGAAAAGGGGTTAAAATGTGGCTTTGGGATCAAACCTTTGGTGAATAATTTATATTTATTTTATTACATACATTTCTATCTAATATTGGGCAAGTCGATGGACTTGGAATTAATGTGTATGATCTTCGGAAAGGTCTTGACTAAGATTGTGGACAACATGGTTCATAGTAATAATTCTAATGTTTTAATGTTTTCTAATCTGGTTTTTAAATTTTTAAATGAATGTTTATTTAATTGTATATTACACACACACACACACACACACTATATATATATATATATAGAGAGAGAGAGAGAGAGAGAGAGTTAGTTTTAGGGCATTGAATTCTTGCCTATGCTGTTAAGCTACCTTGAGTCCCCTTTGGGGTAGAGAAAGGTGGGATTGAAATATAGTAAACAGAGAAATAAAGAGTCCTGCCTGGTGCAATGGCAGTCAATGGGTAGAGAGTTGGATGGCGATGGCCCTGCCTTCCGAAGCGAAGCAGCAACTAACAAGGGGCTCCCTGTCTTTTGTGTGCCTCTTGGCTCTCCTCCTGCTGCTGTGCATGCAGGGCGTGATCCATGTGCCAGTGCCCTGCCATTATGCCCATAAGCTGGCCTTCATGGTCAAGCAGATCACCCACCTGGCCCTGTCCGAGAACCTGCATCACCTGTGATGATGCTGCAGAAGATAAAGGAGCAAGAAAACAAAAGAAAAGGGGTTTTTCATTCCCTCCCCCAGTTAGAGTGCATTCATGTCCATGTTTTTGTTGGTTTATTGACCTCTGAGCATCTGCTCAAAGGCACAAAAGCAAATAATGAAGCCTGCTACCTCAGTCAGCTCCAAAGCCTGGAGCAGCTCTTACCTTTTATTGCAATTTACACTATTTACAGGAGCAGAATAAAATACGTCCATTCACTAGCTGTACGTCTCCAGGAGCAGAAACCGCAGGGCTATCTGATTTCTGTGGAAGGTAAACACGTTACCGGAACACTCCAAAGTTACGCTCTAGGAATCAAGCACAACTCTATGCATTTAGCTCTTGCATTGCATTGCTACACCACACAGTTTAAACTACAAGCAATATTTCACTTCCATTTAAACCCATGTTCTAACAGTTTTGTTGGTAAAGATAAAAGGTTTTTTTGAAAAGTAGACTGGCTTCTGAAATTTTAATAAAGTTTATTAAAGCATATCATATTTTGACTGTTAATTTTAGCTTTTATGTCAAGTGAAAAGAATAGTTACAGAACTCTGGTAACTAAACACAGCAGCCAGTCGTAGGCTAATTTCCTGTGGGTCTGCTTTTGCCTTCACGGCGCGGCCATTGAAGTCACAGTTGTATAAAGAATCGCTTTCACGGGGAGGTGAGCCAGGCTGACGCTGGGTTCCCTCAAGACTGTTGCAGTCATCCAGAGGCCAAAACATTAGGGAAGGGCCGGCAAGTAGCCAGAATGGCAAGAGAAAGCCGAGGAAGAGTGGAAGAGCGGCCTCCGGGAAGCCTCAAGAAGGAGAGGCAAAAGTGTGGGGAGGGTGGGTATCAGTGGCATCTCTGCACAGCAAGGCAAGGAAACACATCGATCACAGTCTCCTTTAGGCTGTAAACTAATTTATTATACAACTATTTACATTAGAAGCTAAGCACATCGTAAAACCGCCTCCTCTCCATTCGGCAGCTATATCACGAACTCAGAACACACTGCTATTAGCATTAGTCCACACCTCCTGCATTTCAGAGTGGACTCAGAACATGCTGCTATCAGCATTAGTCCACACCTCCTGCATTTCAGAGTGACGTATGACGTCCATATATATGTTTGGGTATCACCCAGCATGTCCACGACTTAAATCAAGAAATAGTTTTCTAAGATCTACAGAGACACTAGCTGGAACACCTCAGCAAGCAAGAGTCCAAAAGTGGCAGGCTCAAACCCAGAACCTTGATCCATGACTGGTACCAAATGAGAGACTCCCTCCTCGGCACACATAAAACTGGGCAACCTGGAAGGCGCTGAGCAGACTGCGCTCTGACACCACGAGATGCAGAGCCAACCTTGAGAAATGGGGCCCCAAAGTGGAGTCCACGACATGCAAGTGTGGAGAAGAGCAAACCACAGACCACCTACTACAATGCAACCTGAGCCCTGCCACATGCACAAGGGAGGACCTTCTTAGAGCAACACCAGAGGCAAAGTAAATGTCCTTCTGGTCTAAGGACATTTAGTATCATGCCAAGTTTGTGAACTTTGTGTTTTGTTTTTTTTAATTACAATACAACAGTTTGGTTAGCTCCTGATACGATAAATAAATACATCATGTGGGGCGCAGTGGTCCAGGGCCTAGAGTGGAAGAAAGGCTGCTGTGACTGGTACTTACTTACTTATGAAAGGGTCTTTGAGTGAAATTTGCAAATGCTAAGCAAGGGGCTTTGAATGAAATTAACAGCAAAAGAGAAATATACCCTTTTTCTGTAGAAAAGGAGTAACACGGAAGAAAATGTTTTAAAGAAACAAGATGTGACATGTAGAGGTACATAGGAAGTAGTGTTGTAGTTAAGTTCAAAGGTTGTGGTTAAGCGCAGAGTCTGCAGGTACAAAAAGGTACTTTCCATCAAAAGGTCAAGGGAGAGGGGCTGGAAAGAGGACTTTCCATGACCTATTACTTGAGTATAAAAGTCAGGAGAAAAAGAGGAGGGGCAGTCACTTGAAGGGTAGCATCTGCATATGCTGCCAGGCTGTCCGTCTTCTTCATGAAGAAACTAAAATAAACCTTGATTTTTGATCTTTTTTGGAACTGTCTCCTTCCTAAGTTCTTGTGGGTTTTTTTCAGGCTATATGGCCATGTTCTAGAGGCATTTCTCCTGACGTTTCGCCTGCATCTATGGCAAGCATCCTCAGAGGATGCTTGCCATAGATGCAGGCAAAACGTCAGGAGAAATGCCTCTAGAACATGGCCATATAGCCCGAAAAAACCCACAAGAACTTAGTGATTCCAGCCATGAAAGCCTTCGACAATACATTGTTTCCTTCCTTACGTGTTCCCGTGATGTGGACCTAAGAAGACCCAATTTAGGATCTCTAACACTTAGGTGATCCTTTGTAGTCCGAGGATGATGCCTCCAAGTGTAGTGTCCTGGCGGTGGGTCCATAGGTGACTGTGAAGCCCTCTTCTTGATCTGCATCTTCTCCCACAGTGAGAGCATTGGTTTCCAGGTGGAAGGTGGTCCCGGTCAGGGTTGGCTTGACGCGTCTTCTTCTTGGCATGTTTCTCTTTCACCCTCCATTCATGCCTCTTCAAATTCTGCAGCACTGCTGGTCACAGCTGACCTCCAGCTGGAGCTCTCAAGGGCCAGGGCTTCCCAGTTCTCAGTGTCTATGAAGAGCACCAAACCAGAGCTGCTTAGGGGAAGAAAGCAGGGAGAAAGTCAGGGAAGCAGCCCAGCAGAAGAAGCAAGAGCAGGGGGGTCAAAGAGGGAGAACGCCTTTGAGAACACCACCCTGCTGAGCAAATACACAGAGAATGGCCAGTGACATCACAGGACTGAACACGTGAGGCATAATGGATCTGGCCGGCAGGTTGTGATGTCAAGGCATTCCATTGCCGTGGAGGCACAAAGGTTTCCACAGCAGCCGTCACTCGGAAGGAAAGAGTTCCTCGTCCGCTTCCCTTGGACAGCTGTCTTTACCGGTTGGAAAGCAGAGCTCGTCGCTAAGGCCACACTGACACCCAGGTTGGTGAGACCAACAGCCTTCTTGGAGAAGGGCACGGGCACTTACTTCCCTTTGCACAATTGTTTCCTCACCCTCCGTTTGGGGCTTTCGGGGGAGCAGATGGATTTCCTTCAACAGAGGTGTCATAAATCCCTTTGGAAAGCATTCAAAAGGTTCTCTTATTTTGAGTATTAGGCATTTTACAGAGAACGAAGGTAGGCACACAGACTCTAGCCACATTGGGTAAACCAACAGGCCAAGTGTGTGTCAAGAGGAGATCCAGTTGACCTAACAGAGATAAGAGGAGGAGGAAAAAGTTGTACAGGAAATGTTTCCCAAACAGGATTGTTTAAGCAACAAAAAGAATAGTGTTTCTCAACCTAGGGGTCGGGACCCCTGGAGGGGTCGCGAGGGGGATTTCAGAGGGGTCTCCAAAGACCATCAGAAAACACGTATTTCTTATGGTCTTAGGAACCATAAGAGAAGGCTGAAGATCTCTCTGCCTGTCCTTCTCTTCCTTTTTGCTGTTGGTGAACTACAACTCCCAGAATTCAAAAACACCCCCCAACCCCACCAGTATTCAATGTTGGCTATGTAGGTAGTGTGCCAAGTTTGATGCAGATTCATCATGGACTGGGTTCAGAGTGTCCTTTTATTCTAGGTTAACTATAAATCCCAGCAACTACAACTCCCAAATGTCAAGATTCTATTTTCCCCAAACTCCACCAGTGCTCACATTTGGGCATATTGAGTATCTGTGACAAGTTTGGTCCAGATTCATCATTGTTTGAGTCCATGGTGCTCTCTGGATGTAGGTGAACTACAACTCCCAAACTCATGGTCAAGGTCTCTTCCAGTATTTCCTGTTGGTCGTGGGAACTCTGTCTGCCAAGTTGGGTTCAATTCCATCGTTGGTGGGGTTCAGAATGCTCTTTGATTGTAGGTGAGCTATAAATCCCAGCAACTACAACTCCCAAATGACAAAATCAGCCCCTCCCCCCCCCCCCAACCCCACCAGTATTCAAATTTGGGCATATTGGGTATTTGTGCCAAATTGGGTCCAGTGAATGAAAATACATCCTGCATATCAGATATTTATGTGATGGTTCCTAACAATAGCAACATTACAGTTATTGAGTAGCAACGAAAATTATTTTATGGTTGGGGGGGGGGGGTCACCACAACATGAGGAACTGTATGAAGTTTTTGATGTTCCGGCCACTTGTGAGATGAACGGGAGAGTGACCTGTGGATGGGGGCCACTGCGCCTGTGCCACCGCTCCCTTTTCAGCATGGATTAGAAGATGTGTTCCCAGAGGCGTCTACAAGGGACGGGCCCACAGCGGGGGCAAGGGGGTCCACACATCCTCTGCCTCCCCTGGCAGCAGCCTAGTCTCTGGCTGTTGGGACTCAGCCTGTGATTGATGAACCTGAGCCTGTGGTTGTGTTTCAGTCTCCTGATGTTTCTGTGTCTGATGTGGGGTAATGAGGAGGGAAATCAGTCCCCTGTTGAGTCTGATGTGGGGGTGCTGGGACTGACTCTGAGGTGCAAGATGGAGACACTTGGTCAATGAGTTTCATGCAGACACTGACAGAGAGGCTTCAGTGCAAAGGGCAGATTCTCATGAGAATGCTTCTGTCAGGCCTTGGGAGAAAGGTTATTATTCTCTCCATCTGTGAGCTTTCCAGATTCTAGTTTGGAAAACAGTCTGACACCTGCTAAAGTTAATGAGGAGTCAGATAAGCAGAGTTGGCAGCGGGAGATTAGCCAGAATTTTACGCAGACCCGAAAGAATTCATCAATTAAAGTCAAAGACTGGTGGAAAACAAAACCAGTTTTTGGGATTTAAGGTTTGTCTGTAGAAAATCTTGTCAGATCAGGCATCGTTTGGAAACCAAGTATAGCCTCCTGGAATCGCTGTTCAAGTGGTCTCGTCTTCAGGGATTTTTTTCTAGCTTTTTCAAGGTGACTAGCAGCGTCTGGTCTGTTTTTGCTTCTGGTTTGATTCCTGTTTGAATATCATTGCCTTGGATCACATGTTCATGTTTTTTGGATATTGTTTTTGATTGCTACGTTTTTGATTGTTTTTGATTGCTGCGTTTTTGATTGCTACGTTTAGACACTGTTTCATCTGGCTGCCTTTTTGGAACCTTATTTATCTTTACAAGCATTTATTTCTACTGGTTTTTTTTGCTAAGTTTTAATAAAAAGGATTATTCCTTCACTCAGTGTGTGGTGTGTTTACAGTCAGAGGGGCTATTTCCTGTTCTGGAGTGCAACACTGCCCCCCCCCCCCGGCCTTTTCCTCTGTGGCCTGCTGTGGCATTGTCTCACCCTCTCTTTCTTTTGCCAGGGTCCAAGAGGACCACCCTGCTGAAAGATGGCTCCAAAGAGACCCAGGAGCAGGAGAGGTGTGCCCCAAACGCAGGAAGGCTTGAGTGATCCATTTGTGACCGGGCGGGAGAAGTACCTGCACCAAGAATGCGCCACCCTGTCGGAGCACATCAACCTGTACACGCAGCGCCAGAAGGACTTCCAGGGGATGAACGAGGGCCTGGACAAGGAAGCCCAGGAGATCCGGGAGAACAACAAAGCGTACATCTCCTACCTGACCAAGCGCACGCTCCGGTGCCAGGACGCCATCATTACACTGAACGACCAGAACCGCTCCGAACTCCTGCAAGTCCTGAAGCAGAAGGAAGAGCTGACCTCGCAGTACACAGACAAGGAGAAGGAAGTGCGGAGCCAGCTCATTGAGATGGAGACCAAGTACTCCCTCATGAACAAGGAGGTCGAGGAGCTGAAGCCCTTCAAGGAACTGCAGGCGGAGCAGCTGGCCCGCATCCGGGAGCTGGAGAGGGAGCTGCGGGCCATGAAGATCCACCACTCGGAGAAGATGCGCTTCATCAGGACCCGGTACGCGCAGCAGAAGGCGGAGTACGAAATCGAGTGCAAGCAGAAGGTGCAGGCGCTGGCCAAGCGGGCCGAGAAGGAAGCCGTGCGCAGCCTCATCCAGCACACCAAGCAGATCAAAGCCGAAAACATGCAACTGCGTGAGGAACTGCTGAGCCTCATCAAACGGGCCCAAGGCCTGGACGGCATCGTCCGCCAGCTCAGAGAGCAGAGGGAGCAGCTGCTTCGGGAGCTGCAGTACAGCCACGGCCTGGCGGACAAGCGCCGCTGGCTAACACAGCAAGGACAAGAGGCCTGTGGCCAGTTGGGCAAGAATGGGGTTGCTCTCCCTCCAGTCAACAAGGAGCCAGCAGCAACAACAACAGTGGCCCCCGCAAGCCCCCAGACGGCCACAGAGAGCCTCCTCCTTGTGGGAAGGGGGTCAAAGACCCCAGGCGGGCAGTCAGTGCAGCCCAGCAGAAGCCCCTCGGCTGAGGAGGAGGAGCAGCAGGAGTGACCAGCCCCAAAGGAAAGAGGGTGAAAGCTGCACAGTCATTAGCAGACTGAGGACAGGCCCAGGGCCCCAGATGGCCAGGCAAGGGGGGCTCTCCAAAGCCAATCCAGTCACCAGGACCCCTGCCCCACCTGCCGGTGGCTGTGCACCCAAAGCATGCTGGGTTTGTTACCATCCATACTGAGGAGGGTGGGAAGATGTGTGGGAAAACAAAATAAAGGATGTCATGAATACTGAACCTTAAACATGAGTCGCCTTTGTGCTGAGAAAGACGAGATAGAAACACTGTAAATAAACAAATTAATAATAAATTATTTAATCCTTTTTCAGTGGGACAGATTGCATCAGGCACTTTCAGAAAACGTAGGCACACGGACACCCCCCCCCCCCCAAAGTACTGGCAATATTGGTTACACAGACAAAGGGGAAACATATTTAGTAGGCTTGGTTGATTTAAAAAAATGGTTCAAAACCCATTTCAAATGTAGTTCAATTCTAAAGTCAATTCCAATTTTCACAGAAAAAAATATTCAAAACTTTTCGAAACTTCCAAGACTTCCGAATCCTTTCGTTAATGGTGTTATTTCCTTTTTCATTGGCTGGTCTTAGCTTTGAAAGTAGTTGTTTTAGAAGCGGGGAAAAGCAAGCGGGGGAAATTCCTTCTTTCTCTGGTTTAAAACTGGCTTCTCTGGCTTGAGCTGAGGCCAGGGACCGGAAGAGGGGAAAAGCTGAATCATTTCCGACTCACTTCATGAGTCGTAACAAAAATGGCGGAAAAAGCTTCGGAAGGGCAAAGGGACTTCCGGTTTTCTTTAAAACTTCGAAATCACTTCAAAATGGTAATTTTTCCGACTTTATTCCGAATTACGAAGATTCTGACGGTACCTAACCATGCCTAATATTCAGCAATCACTCCACATACATTCATTCAACATGCATACTCACCACCTTGGAAGGAGGCGAGTGCCCAGACTCTGCATTCCTCACAGATCTGACACACTTTTCCTAAAGAGAAGGATCTCCTTGTATAGAAATTCATAGAATCCTAGAGTCAAAGAGTTGGAAGAGTCCTCATGGGCCATCCAGTCCAACCCTATTCTGCCAAGAAGTAGGAATATTGCATTCAAAGCATCCCTGACAGATGGCCATCCAGCCTCTGTTTAAAAGCTTCCAAAGAAGGAGCCTCCACCACACTCCGGGGCAGAGAGTTCCACTGCTGAACAGCTCTCACAGTCAGGAAGTTCTTCCTCATGTTCAGGTGGAATCTCCTTTGTTGTAGTTTGAAGGCATTCTTCCATTGCGTCCTAGTCTCCAGGGAAGCAGAAAGGAAGCTTGCTCCCTCCTCCCTGTGGCTTCCTCTCACATATTTATATATGGCCCTCATCATATCTCTTCTCATCCTTCTCTTCTTCAGGCTAAACATGCCCAGCTCCTTAAGCCACTCCTCGTAGGGCTTGTTCTCCAGACCCATGCTGGGTTTGTTAATGTCAGCTCTAAGGAGAAGGGTGGGGAAGATGTGTATGAAAACAAAACAAAGGATGTCATGAATATGGAACCTTAAACATGTTCTTTGGAAGGAGAGGCAGTTTGTGGAGCGTGCCCATTTGCATATTTTTATTTATTTATGTATAAGGGATACACACCATGCTGAGTCTCCCTTATCTCGGGACCGGAAGTGTTTTGGATTTTGGATTACACTATGTATCAAAATTAGAACAAAATTGGGTTCCCGATTTGAATGTACTATTGATATCGAGCTCTTTTGGGGGGTCTCCCGGCGCGGAGAGATCCCAGAAGACCGCTAAAGGGGTCCTCAAACCTCGGTGAGCAGCCAGCGAAAGCCAATTCAAAAAGCGAAAAATATTAAAAATTAATCTCACCGGAGGCGGAAGAAGTTCAGTGACCGAAGCATTTATTTTGCGGTTCAGCTGAAAAGGATGCAATTGTAGTGATGATTCACATACAAGCATGGTTTTACAGAATTTTCCAAGCATTTTATAGGGTTCAGACAAAAGGAAACATTTTCAAAAATCCCGCCCGCCCTCTGCCGGCTGGCTTCGTCCTGATTGGCTGGCTGCGGAACAGCTGGGAGGAGGCTTGGTGGCTCGCCTCGCCTCCTGTCCAATCAGCAGGCTCCGCTGCCTCTAGGAGGCCAATCAGCGCCTTCCTAGCGCTTCCGAAGATGGACCAATCGGCAGCTAGGAGGCGGGACGAAGTCTGATAATGGCCGGGGAATTGACAGATCCGCCAGCTGATGGGTGAGGCTTTGTCCTCACCTGGCGGGAGGGCCTGATAGGGGAACAATGAGCTTCCTGGTCTGTGATGGGATTTGGGGGAAGTATGAAAAAGAAGGCTTTCGGTGGTATTGGACCTCAAAGGGGGATCAACAACACCTGAAATGATCTAATCAATCTTTTCTTCCTGAGTTTCTGCTGACTCCCCCTCCCCTCACTGTCTGCTCTGAAAGTCAGGGAAGGAATCATCAGCGCGGTCCATGCAAATGTAAATAAGGATAGTTTCAGGAGGACAAAGGAGTTCCTCTCTACGGCAGTAATCCCCAGGTCACATTCTTTTTTTGGGGCAAGGGTCAGAAGGAAAGGCGGGAAAGGGGAATCAGAGTACATTCCATATGATATTCCATTATATACATTTTATATATTTCACGAGCAAAATCCCATCCCTATCCCCAGCAAAGTTTATTAAAATAGTTGATTTATTTTATTATTATGAAGAAATTCATAGTCTTCTTGATGGAGGCGCGCGGAGGCTGAGGCTGCTCGTCCCTCAAGGCAAGCCTGGCCTGAAGTTCGTGTCCAAAGGTGCAGCAGGAAAACAGTCCGGGACATTGGGGCAGAAAGTCAATAGGAGAGGGCAAAAGAGTCCGAAGAGGATTTCCGGGTTGCAATTGATGGGGCAATGTCTTTTGGGAAACTACATCTCCCAGGTCCGAGACTAGGACCCATGCCTGGCTGCCTTCCCGGGGGCTCCTGCGGGTGACCACAGTGGGTCCCCGGCTGCTGGATTCAGGCAGGGGCGAGCACCGCCGAGAAGGAACGAACTGTCTGGGAAGAACCCGGCCAAATTGGCAAACAGCTGATTTCTGTCAAAGTAAAATACTTGGAACAAAACAATTTATTCCTGGGTGAAGATGCCCAAAAATGAGGAAAGGGAGATGGCAGATAAGCTTAGGATTAGTTGTAGAAAAATACAAAATTGGAACGGCAGCGATCCGCCATCTTACGATTTCTCGCGGATAAGGGGGTCTGAAATGGCGGTTTCCGTATCCGCGGTCTAGGCGGATGCAGATTCGGGGTCCGGGGGGCGCCCGGAGGCGCCTCCCGCGGGCTCACGGCTCTCCGGAGCCCGGAAAAAGGTTTATTGCAATGTTATTTTGTTAGAGTCAAGAAAGGATACAAAAGTAGCATGCGGAGAGATAAAAAGTTGTAAGTTTCAAGTACCTTTATTAGGGAAATGATACAAAGTAGGGAGTAGGGGAAAGCTGAAGGAAAGTTGCAGGCATTCCTGGTTTTGAGCTGGCTGCTGGGGCACATTTCATCTGTTGGTCCCGAAACTTGACCCAGGAACTGCGGAACTCTCTGCTGCGGTTCATACCAATGTGAAGGCGGGGCTCCCTGCCGCGCTCGGGCTCACTATTTCCTGTTTAGTTCTGCAGTTCTTATTTTGGAAGTTGTTCTACTCCAGAAACGTTGTTTTTGTGGCTGACACACTGTGTTGACCGGGTTGAGGCTACCTGATATTCAGTGACAAGCGATTGCAAAATGTGCTAGAGCAGGAGGAGGACAAACTGTTAGCAATGTAATAAACTTGTCCCATGTTTTTATGATAGCACCAATTAGGAAATAATGACAGTGGTCCCGTCGTGGGAGTTAAAGCGGTGCCCGAAGGCATTCGTTTTGCAGTGCAGACCCAGCCCTTGTTTCCTGGTGGAAGGGAGAAGGGCATCGGGGACAAAAGGGCTGGCATTGCGGCCTGGCCTCGGCCGGAGCCCTCGGAGGCCTGTTTTGTGCCAGGATGACCCCTTGGCGCCGGGTGCAGAGCCCTCACTTTCAGGGGCAGCCAGGCGAGGAAATCCCCTTGGCCAAAGGGAGCGGAAGGGAGGCCCCACGCCTGGACCGGAGCCCTCTGGCCACCAAACAGGATGGCCGGCCGGCTGCAGAAGGGAGACTCTATGAGACTCCACTCATTGAAAAACTGTAGGAAAATGTGTTGCTGCAGGAGGTCTCTCCCTCAAAGACAACATTTTTGCAGTTTAATCAACTTTCCCCATGTTTTTATGACAGAACCAATTACGAAATAATGACATTCACAACCCAGGAACACAAATCACGTGTGTAATTGCACTGGCATGACTTAAATAGGGTTGCTGTGAGTTTTCCGGGCTGTATGGCCATGTTCCAGCAGTATTATCTCCTGGCGTTCCACCTGCATCTGTAGCTAATGGCATCTTCAGAGGTTCTATTGGCAATGGAGCAAGTGGAGTGTGTGTGTACATGCACACACAAGCCGTGCCCTGACTATTGTTGCTGTGGTCCAGTCTATGTGTTTTGTGTGTGTATATATGTGTGTTTGTATGCATATATGTGGTTTTGTGCACGCATTGTAATGGTTTTTTTTGTTTGTTTGTTTGTTTTTTTGGCTTTTAAGTCCCTTCAACTGTGTTTTCCAGTGTTTTTATGAGTGATGGTCACTGTGCTGGCACGGTAGTGCCAGGAGATTTGATTCTTTTTCTTGCACTGCTAGTTTGCATGAATCTATTTAAGCCATGCATTTTGCAATTAGGTAGCTTCCCTCAGGTTGCAATTATAGGGCCAACAACTTGGCAATCATCATTAGAATCTTTAGACCCGCCCCTTTTCTCAGGGTTTTGGATGGAAGGGGGATTTTGTTCAGTCTCACTGTTTGAAGCCTAAAAGAAGGACGTGTGGGATTCTCTATCCCACCTGCACAAAAGCTTCACTTCTCACAGCTCTGCTGGGGGAGTAAAAGGATAGTCGCACTGCTTTTGCTGGGGGAATACAGCCAGCCTTTGCTGGGGCATCAGGACAGTTCCTACAGCCTACGTGGAGTAGATCTAAAGGACACCTTCCAGCTTGACAGAATCTACAGAATCTACAGCAACCTTGTCTGGTAAGGGACCACGCAGGCTATCCATAACGCAGCTTGGAGCCGGGAGTTGGGGCCTCACGCCAGCAAGGTAAAGAAAGATTGCCCAGGGAGGGGTCAGAAGATTTCCCTAAGGAAAAAAGGAACAGTTTACCAACAGTTGCCTGCCCTTGATAACAGATTGAGGAAGCTACCGGTTTTCCAAGGTTATAAAGCATTTAATTCATTTGTTTGAAGATTTAAGCCCAAATAAAGAACTTTGTTGAACTTATTTTGAGCCTCAATAGAACTTTGTGTTGGGAAATCTAAGGGGCCCTTCAGCTGAGGCACCCCGGCGTCCCGCTGGGCATATAGAAGGCGCGTCCTGTAAACAGACATTATTTCAGGCCGGCGTGCGACAGCGCAGTCACTCATTGGGTTGTTGGGTGTCTTGTGTCCAAATTGGTGTCAATTCGTCCAGTGGTTTTTGAATTCTGTTAATCCCACAAAAGAACATTACATTTTTATTTATGTTGTTGTTGTTCATTCGTTCAGTCATCTCCGACTCTTCGTGACCTCATGGACCAGCCCACGCCAGAGCTCCCTGTCGGCTGTTACCACCCCCAGCTCCCTCAAGGTCAGTCCAGTCACTTCAAGGATGCCATCCATCCATCTTGCCCTTGGTTGGCCCCTCTTCCTTTTGCCTTCCACTTTCCCCAGCATCATTCCCTTCTCCAGGCTTTCCTGTCTCCTCATGATGTGGCATTCAAAGGACTTCCACTTTGCCTCTCGTCTCCTTCCCTCCAGTGAGCAGCCGGGCTTGATTTCCTGGAGGATGGACTGGGTGGATCTTCTCGCAGTCCAAGGCACTCTCAGAACTTTCCTCTAACACCAATTTTTATTTATATAGATATATATATCCTTGTGGAATAATGTCCAGGGTGGGAAGAAGAACCTTTGTCTATTTAAAACAAGTGTGAATGTTGCAGTGGGCAAGCCTGAATAGCATCGAGTGGCCATGAAGCTGCAAAGTTCATCAGAGAGGGTATCCACATAGAGATTGCCTGGCTGTTGTTGCCTGGTGGCATCCTCTCATAGAATCATAGAATCAAAGAGTTGGAAGAGACCTCATGGGCCATCCAGTCCAACCCCATTCTGCCAAGAAGCAGGAATTGCATTCAAATCACCCCTGACAAATGGCCATCCAGCCTCTGTTTAAAAGCTTCCAAAGAAGGAGCCTCCACCACACTCCGGGGCAGAGAGTTCCATTGCTGAACGGCTCTCACAGTCAGGAAGTTCTTCCTCATGTTCAGGTGGAATCTCCTCTCTTGTACCTTGAAGCCATTGCTCCATTGCATCCTAGTCTCCAGGGAATCAGAAAACAAGCTTGCTCCCTCCTCCTCCCTGTGGCTTCCTCTCACATATTCGTACATGGCTATCATATCCCCTCTCAGCCTTCTCTTCTTCAGGCTAAACATGCCCAGCTCCTTAAGCCGCTCCTCATAGGGCTTGTTCTCCAGACCCTTGATCATTTTAGTCGCCCTCCTCTGGACACATTCCAGCTTGTCAATATCTCTCTTGAATTGTGGTGCCCAGAATTGGACACAATATTCCAGATGTGGTCTAACCAAAGCAGAATAGAGCATGGGGAGCATGACTTCCCTAGATCCAGACACTATGCTCCTCTTGATGCAGGCCAAAATCCCATTGGCTTTTTTTGCCGCCACATCACATTGTTGGCTCATGTTTAACTTGTTGTCCACGAGGACTCCAAGACTCCAAGACCCCCTCTGTTTGGGGGTTGTTAACTGTCACTTGATTGCTTGCTGTCTGGAGTTTTTCTGTTTCTGGGTGGTGTTCGTTATTTACAGTCTTGATTCTGGTGTTTGTGATTGCAACATTCACAAGGATTCTGTCTCCCACCCTGGATGTTATAGGTACACTCCACTTGCTTCACTTCCAAAGAGAGCTCTGAAGATGCCACCAGCCACAAATGCAGGTGAAACGTCAGGAGATAATGCCGCTGGAACATGGCCACACAGCCCAGAAAACTCACAGCAACCCAGTCATGAAAGTCTTTGACAACACATACTCTAAAAACTCTCCAGACACCATTGGATTCTTGAAGCTAAGCAGGATCAGTCCTGAGTGAGGCTTGAGTGGGGGACCGCCAAGGAATCCCCGGTGCGGCAGGTTGTATTCCCGAGGCTGGCAAAACCCCTTCTGTAGAAGGAATGCAGCTTGACATTCCTTGAATGGCCATGGCCCAACGCTATGGAGTTTGGGGAGTGTGGTGAGGCACATCCCTCTCTGGCATGGAAAGACTTGCAAAACTGCAACTCCCAGGCTTCCTCCTCAGTTCGGAGGCCCAACTTCCATCACTGTTTTTTGGACTAGAAGTGTGTCATTATTATGTGAGAAAGGATGCGCCAGTTGTGCTGTCAAAGGCTTTCATGGCCAGAATCACTAGGTTGCTGTGAGTTTTCCGGGCTGTGTGGCCATGTTCCAGAAGCATTCTCTTCTGACATTTCACTCCATCTGTGGCATCTTCAGAGGTTTGTGGAGCAATGTCCAGGGAGAACTCTTGTTCTGTTTGAACCAGGTGTGAATGTTGCCATTAGCAAGCTTGAATAGTATGAAGCTGCCAAGTCGATCAGTGAGGGGATCTGCATAAAGGTGGAACACCTCCTAAACAGAGGATGTCTCCAGGCAATAGAAGCCAGGCTACCTCTATGCTGATACCCTCACTAATTGACTTTGCAACTTCATGACTGCTTATTGTTTTTGGTTTTTTATATATAGGTTTTGTTTTAATCTGTATGCATTAAAAATTAATTAAAAACCAACAACATTGTGGGCCTTTCCTGTCATTAAGACAGTGTCCTCTGCATATGCTCTGCAGGACCAGAATAGATCGCAAGAGATGGCCCTTGGAGTCTTGTTTCAGTTTTGTGACTCTCTGGGGTCCATCCCTGCCCCATTGCTCTCCTCGCTCCCCAATTCTGTGATCTCCAACCATATTGTTGCGCTTCTGCAGCCCTCGTTTAATGTGTGCAGCCGGGCAGAGAGAGGCCAGCCTAGTTCCCTGCTAGGCCCCTCCAGCCTCGAAATGGGGAATCTGGGTTGGCAAGGTCGCATTGATCCATCGGCATCTAGCACTGATTGCAGTCGGGTGGCTTTGAGGAGGGGGCAGGAGGGGGAAAGGCCAGTCTGGAGGGCAAAGAAGGCATGGGTCTCTCCCCACACGAAGAAGGGCTTGGCTCACACCTGGGAGCCCTTCTGGCACACCTGTCCATATAGAGGACCCTTCAACATGCCCAGAAGGACCCCCCCCAGTGAACCCCAATGAAGCCAAGCATGTCCGCCCCCCCCCCCAAATAAGGGATAGTAACTTACAGTTTTTCCAAGGGCCAAGGACAAGTCTGCAGGACTCCCTTGACTGGCTCAGTGAAATCCTTTAGACCTTTCCTGTTATGAATTATAAGCATATGGTTCCTGCAACATCAACCCTATATATATATTGCTTGAGACTCCCCCTTTGTCTCGCAGGCCACATGGCATTTTTTTAGACTTCATTCATAGATTCCTTTGTGTTCTATTATCCCACCTTCCTCTCTCCTGATTTGCAGCCGCCGCTAGGCAGCAGGAGCCTCCCCATTGGACCCTGTGGACCGCTGGAGCTTCCTGATAGGTCCAGGGGCGCCGGGGCGGGAGGGCCGCCTCCCAGCTGTTTGCCCATTGTCCAATCACAGTGGAGGGCAGCAGGGAGGCCGGGGCGGGAAGTTTGAACTCTGCAACTCTGAATTTACTATAAATATGGCTGTATCAAATGTATTTCTTTATGCTCTGCTGGTGAATGATCGCAGCTCTGCATCCTTTTCAGCTGGATCGCTAAATAAACCTCGATGGCTTTTCTTCAACCTTGGTGAGATTTATTTGGGAAAAATCAGGGAAAATTCTGGGCCTTTCTCCTCTTTCACTTGCCAAGGGTTTCGGACTCTCTTTGGTGGGTCTAAGGGCTCCTCTTTCCTGGGCAGGAGCCTCCAAATTCTAGCTCGATATCACCAGGGGCTCCCTTTCACCCTAAGTTCTGATGCAAATTCCGTTAGGTAGATAGTGCACTGTTAAAGTTTCATTAAATAGAGCTGCATTGTCTGTTAACTCCACTGTTGACAATTTGACACCTGGAAAAATTAATGAGCAGAGAGATAACGAGCACATAGGCAGACGGCTGGAATTTAGCCAAAACAGACAGCTCAGCCAGGGCCTTCGCCAGTCCTCTAGGCTTCGAGAGATAAGGGTGAAAGGCAGTCAGGGAAAGCGAAACCAATTTCTGGGTGTTGGGATATAAAGTTCTCACCAGGGAAACAATAGTTAGATGAAGCAACGTTTCAGAATCCAGCTAAGCTCTTGCTCTTGTTCTATGGAAGCCTTGCTTGGAAGATTCATGTCAAGGATTTCTTGTTCATGGCTTGACTCTTTGCCTCTTGGGATTATATACTCAGGCTGTGGATCAATGTTTTCCTGGCTCTTTGGATCTGATTACAAAAGTCTGGATTTTGTTTTTGAACTTTGCTGAACCCTGCCTTGGAATACTTTGTACCTGCTTATCTTCCTATCTTATTGGACTTATCTATTTTCTGGAAGCATATTTCTACCGTGCTGTTTTTGTCAGAATATGTTAAAGTATGTAATGTGTTTTAAATGTAATTTCATGTAGTTGTAATATGGATGCCACAAGATTGTATTGCTGTGATGTATGTTTATGTTTGAGGCTGTGAGATAGTAGCCCTGAGATACTCTCTGAGCTGAGTTGTGAGAGAAATTAGGGAGTCTCTGATATCTGCCAAGCAGCTGCAGGATTGTTTACACTTCTGCTTCCTTTTTTCTGTTTTCATGTCTTGTCGCTTACTGAAATTGATGTGTTTTGAATTGCTTTAAGTAAATGGAACCTGCTTTGTAACCAGAGTCCATGATTTCTACCAAGCCTGTGCAATACTTCCGCTAAACCCTAACAGTTTTTACTTATCTTCAATTAAAAAATGATTGTTTTCCTACTCAACGTGTGGTGAGGGTAATTCCTCTTCTGGAGCGCAACAGTCAAGATGTTTTATTTGCCTGTCATTCATTTACAACTTTCAGATCAACATCAGCAAGAAATATTGCTATATAAGAGACACTTGACTATTCCCAAATTGTGGCAGACCTGAGGAATCTGGTTCACCTGCCATCTTCTCCCAGGGATGGAGGGAGATGGTGCATTTGCAGAATGGCAGATTTGCTGAGCATGCAGTCTGGCTGTCATGCAGGAGGACTTTTCCAGAAGGATGAAGAGATGGTAATGTATGCATGATGAGGAGTGAATGCTTACGTGTGTGTGAATGCCGTGTGAGATGTAAATTATCCCTTCATTTGTATACCCAGTGTAGCTAGTGTTGTGGCTCAGCTTGATTCTGAGCCTGAAACGGAACCCTCTTGTGAGCCTGAAATGTTCCCTGATGAAGAGGATGATGGGATTCAGATTTCTGGGCCTGTTCCTATGCCTTTTTCTGTGCCTCTTGCAGACAGTGCACCAGAGGAGTCAACAAGTCAGTTCTCATGGGAAAAGAATGCCAGCGAATTAGATAACGACCAGGTGCAGAGGTCTTCACTTGCTCAGCCTTCTCACGCTGATACTGATAGAGAAGAGAGCATTGATAGTGATTTAATGAGCAGGCAAGAACATTTAGATTGGCGGGTCAGGAGGAGTTCACGGTTAGCCAGCAAGAAAGAAGCCAGGTTGGTGAAAGGTCACCGTAATGCTTTCATGTTGGCAAAAGCGTGATGTTTTCATGTTGGCAAAAGGTATTTAGGCTTCTGGTTAACAAAGGGAAGGTGTCAGTTCAACGTGGCTTTTAGCATGAAAGCTTCTAAGGAATAACCTTGGCTCTGAAGCAGCACGCTTTGGGCTTCCTGAATCCTGATTCTTGGGGCTTGTGTTTCACTGCTTTTACCATGGGCTCTTGTTTGACCATTGCTTAAAGGATGATGTTTTATGTTCTTACCTGAGGACCTTTGGAACTGTGTTTAGCATTTAACCTTTGTCTTTGCAACTTTGCATTGCTTATTCTATGCTTTGACTTGGATTTTTCCTCAATAAACTACAAAATCTACAGCTCTTGTGTGGTGGTGTTTGGGAGCAAGGTGAAGCCTACTCTGAGTTGCAACACCTAGAATCGGGATGTGTCTATCTCCTATCTCTGTCTTGCTTATTCATGGCACCTGTTTTGGAAACGAGGGTCTCCTGATCGTGCAAAGCCCCCCGGCCCCCAAATATGACACTCAGATGCACCTTTCCATAAAATCCTTTTATTGACCACTTAGGGGTGCCAAGCCTCACCTCCCACTGTCCCCTCCCCCCTTCTGGAGGGGAGTTTCCACACACCGCTTCCCTTCGCTTTGGATTCAGTAACACACAACACAGTCGGGGCCTCGTTTGCTGCTACGCAACAGGGAATCCTTTTTCAAGCGGAAGACGGGGTCAGGGATGGGGGGCCAACGGGGCTGGAGGAAGGGGGCTCCTTCTAAGGCAAGGGAGGCCATCATCACAATGGAGCAAAGGGAAAGGGAGAGCCAGTTTGTGGGGCAGCTGCTGGGAGGGTGAGGGGAGAGCTCTCCATGTTGTCAAGGCTGTCCTTCAGGGCAGACCGGCACTCGGGGGTCTTTCAACCGAGCTCAGATCATGGGCTTGAGTTATCTTTCCTTAGGGGGTTGGACTAGATGCCCTCTGGGGGTCCCTTCCAAATTGCAACTCCATAGCCACCTTCACCAGGACATTCTTCCTCATCAACCCACCCTAAAGCAGAACCCCATGGACCTGCATAAAGATCAGTGCAAATGGGAAGGGGGGCTGCACCCCACAATGGGCTTTGGTGTCCCTTCTAACTTCATGGTTTGATGGTCTTCTCTGCCAGCACACCCCTCACCAATGCACCAAAAAGGAGAACCCCATAGCCCTGCAAAAAGGTCAATACAAAGTTTCCCCCTGCCCCACTCCATGGCCCAATGCTGAGATCGAATGCGCATTGAAGGGGGTTGGGACAGATGGCCTTTAATGTCCCTTCTGACTCCATGATTCGATGGTCAGAACCCCACACCTCTGCAAAAGAGGTCCAGACAAAGTAGAGGTCCTTATGCCTCTTAATGGCCCAAGGGTGGTTAAGTATTGCTCCATGGAGCCCCAAGATTGTACAAGATGGACTATATGGCCTTTGGTGTCCCTTCAGACTTCATGATTCGATGGTCAGAACCCACGACCCTGCAAAAAGAGGTCCAGACAAAGTGGGAGTCCTTATGCCTCTTAATGGCCCAAGGGCGGTTGAGCATTGCTCCATGGAGCCCCAAGATTGCACAAGATGGACTAGATAGCCTTTGGTGTCCCTTCTGACTCCATGATTCGATGGTCAGAACCCCACGACTCTGCAAAAGAGGTCCACACAAAGTGGAGGTCCTTATGCCTCTTAATGGCCCAAAGGTGGTTGAGCATTGCTCCATGGAGCTCCAAGATTGCACAAGATGGACTAGATGGCCTTTGGTGTCCCTTCTCAGTCTCTGTTTCAATGGTCTTCTCTGCCACCACATCCCTCACCAATGCATCAAAAAGTAGAACCTCGTGGATTGCTAAAAGGTCAATGCCTCCAACAGCCCAACACTGAGATTGCACATGCCTGGAAGGAGGTTGGACTAGATGGCCTTTGGTGCCTCTTCCAATCTGGTCATTCTATGGTTTTCTTTGCCGTCAAATGGCCCACCAACCTATCAAATAAGCAAATCCCATGTTCCTGCAGAAAGGTTGTTGCAAAGTCAGGAACATCTGTACTCCTCAAAGGTCCAGACCACAGTGGGGCTGGGCATTGTTCCACAGGACCAAGAGGCAGCAGTCCCAAGATTGCACAGGATGGACTAGATGGCCTTGGGTGACCCTTCAGAGCCCATGATTCAATGGTGTCCCATGAGGCCATGAAGGAGAGCATCTCCAACCCTGTTGGGAATCAGGACCTTTGGGAATCAGGACTGCACGGCCTTTGGGAAGAGAGTTGGACTGTATGACCTTTGGTGACCCTCCCAACATGCCGATATGATGGTCCTCTGCAATCTGCCACCAAAGATGTCCATCCCCCGATGGTCCAGCCCGGGAGACCCACAAGGGAGCAAGTCAATGTCCCCTCCCAGAATCAGGACTGCACGGCCTTTGGGAAGAGAGTTGGACTGCATGACCTTTGGTGACCCTCCCAACATGCTGATATGATGGTCCTCTGCAATCTGCCACCAAAGATGTCCATCCTCCGATGGTCCAGCCCGGGAGACCCACAAGGGAGCAAGTCAATGTCCCCTCCCAGAAGTCACGATTGCACATGCCTGGAAGAGGAGGATGCGGGAAAACGGGGGTCCCCGGGGTCCATTCGGGGCTACAAGTCGATGGTCTCACTGCTGACGCTGAGGGTGTCGATCTGGCGGCAGACGGCCATGAACTCCTTCTGCAGGAGGGCCGTGTCCACCGCCGGCTGACCCTCCGCCATGGATGCCAGAGAGTGCTGGGAGACAGGGGTCAGCACCCAGAACTGCCGGCCGGGCGGAGGGGGGGACCGTGGGGGGCTCTCCTCGTTAGATGGGTCGGGGGCCACGGGCAAGGAGGAGGAGGGGTCTTCCTCCTCGGCGGTGGAGCAGTGCTTGCAAGGAGACCCATTGCCGCTGCTGCTGGCAATGGAGGCGGTGCTGGCCCCCCTCCAGGGCCCTGGGGAGGACATCGGAGTGTCCGGCACACTGAGGGTCACCGAGGAGCCCCCTGCAGCCACGGTTGTGGTGGAAGGCTCCAGCTCCAGGCAGGAGGACACCCGGGAGGGGCCGCTGCCCATGGAGGTCAAGCAGAGGGAGAAGGTGCTGGGGGCGTAGAGCGGACCCCCCTCCGGGAAGAAGCCCTCGCCGCACAAGGCTTCGTCGATGCTCCGCCGGAGGTCAATGGGCGACGGAGGGCGGAAGTCGACCGTGGGGTCGAGGCTGGTGTCCGGAGTGGCATCAGACACTGTGTAGAGCGGCAGGTAGTCCGACTCGCTGCGGGCGATGACGGTGTCGCAGATGACCAGCTTCTCGTGTTGGGAGAGTGACCACTGGAAGTTGTTGGGCAGTAGCTGGGCCTTGGCTGCTTTGGCTCCGCCGTGGTCCGGAGAGCGGTCCCTGCAACAGCAGCGGCAGCAGCGGCACCAAGGTTCGGAGGCCGAGCAGAAGAGTGGACACAGGCCCAAGCAGGCCAAGGGCAGACCCATTCCGGCCTCACAGAGGCGTCCGGCCAGCTGCAAGGCCCACCAAGGCCAGGGGCTGAAGAGCTCGGAGTTCAGGCCAAAGCCCAGCGCATGCAGAATGGCGTAGGAGTGCAAGCCGGTGGTCAGGAGGCCAAAGAAGGCAGACAGAACGGCCACTCTGGCCGCTCGTTTCCACCGCCGGACATCACCGAAGGGACACTGGGGACACGAGGTGGCCTTGAGGTCGTAGGCTTGGGTCTTGTCCACTCTGGCCACGCAGAGGAAGACCAGCAGGGCGCAGGAGAGGATGGCGGCCAGGAGGGCAAAGAGGCCCCTGGACGCCAGGAGCAGGAAGGAGAACTGCTGGAGCAGGTCAGCGGCCAAAACGGCCCCCGTGGCCACAGAGAAGTGGAGCAGCATCAGGCCGGCCAGGAGGCATGGGTGTCGGAGGCGGTGAGCGGCCCGAGCCGAGGAGGAATTGGCCTGGGAGCGGCGGGAGAGCAGCAGGAGGGCTGTGGCCAGGGCAGAGGTCAGGCACGGAAGGGCCAGGTCGTGAAGCAGCCGCACGGCGATGTCCGGCAGGAGCTCCAGCTGCCCGCAGGCCTCACCAAAGAGGAGCAAGGCCCTGGCTGCGCCAGCAGCGGTCAGCAGCAGGTGGAGCAGGGCCAGGAGCTTGCAAGAGGCCGGGCAGCGGCAGGGCAGGGCCAGCAAGGCCAGCAGCGAGAGCAAGGCCATCAGGGCAAAGAGGGAGCCAGCCCCAAAGACGTGGGCCTCCCAGGCTGGGCCCCACGCCGCCTGCGCTGAGTTCCAGTCCGAATGCAGCGGCACGAAGAGTGGGACCGACGGCTGGAGCAGCCAGGAGGAAGAGGAGAGGGCCGGCAGCGGGGACCCACAGTCCGCAGGGCGGTCACCAGGGAGGCAGCCGGGTAGGGCTGCTGCAAAGGACCCCTCGGATCCCGGGATGCTGGACGCCAGCCCTACGGAGAGGAAAGATGGAGACAGCATTAATGGCGGAGGACAGCATTCAATGGGGTGCAGCGGAGCCCAGGTCCAGTGCCAAAGCCTTGGGGCAGACTGGAACTCAGAGCTTCTCTCTGGAGGGCTCAACAGTGTGAACAATGCCAATGCCATTCCAGGCAGCATCAACAGGAGTCAGTCCAGTGCCTGGACGGAGGGGCGTCCTCATGAGATCGGAGGTGACCCCCCTCCAGGACCCTGTAAAAGATAGCTCAAAATCAGGGAATTCATAGTTTCTTCAAGGACACCAGGCTGGAATGATCCCATAATCCCCTATTTCTCCCCCATGTGGGAACCTAAGGCTTTTTCCATGGCCCCACAGTCCAACTCTTATGGACTTTCCATGAACTTTCATAGGAACTTGCCAAACTTTATGAACTTTTATGGACTTTGGGGGGCTGATGTGACTTCCCCAATGACCTTGCATGATTCCCCCTCTCTTCCTATGAATTCCTTGTATGTTCCCTTGCTCCATTCCCCATCCCCTTTGTGGCTAGACGAAAAATGATGATTCAAAGGACTCAAACAATAACTCTGATCTGACTTGAGAGCTTAAGCTATCGCTGGGTCATTTGGCAAACACTGGTCACCCTAATCCTGACAACTAGACATTAGTATAGTCAAAGGCTTTCATGGCCGGAATCACTGGGTTGTTGTAGGTTTTTTTCGGGCTATATGGCCATGGTCTAGAGGCATTCTCTCCTGACGTTTTGCCTGCACCTAAGGCAAGCATCCTCGGAGGGAGTGAGGTCTGTTGGAACTAGGAAAATTGGGTTTATATATCTGTGAAATGACCAGGGTGAGACTAAGGACTCTTGTCTGCTGGAGCCAGGTGTGAATGTTTCCACTGACCACCTTAATTAGTGGGTTGTTGTAGGTTTTTTTGGGCTATATAGCCATGGTCTAGAGGCATTCTCTCCTGACGTTTCGCCTGCATCTATGGCAAGCATCCTCAGAGGGAGTGAGGTCTGTTGGAACTAGGAAAAAGGGGGTTATATATCTGTGCAATGACCAGGGTGGGACAAAGGACTCTTGTCTGCTGGAGCCAGGTGTGAATGTTTCAACTGACCACCTTGATTAGCATTTGATGGCCTGGCAGTGCCTGGAGCAAACTTTTGTTGAGGGGTGATTAGATGTCCTTGTTTGTTTCCTCTCTGTTGTTGTGCTGTTGTAATTTTGGAGTTTTTTAATACTGGTAGCCAGATTGTGTTCATTTTCATGGTCTCCTCCTTTCTGTTGAAATTGTCCACACGCTTGTGGATTTCAATGGCTTCTCTGCGTAGCCTGACATGGTGGTTGTGAGAGTGGTTCAGCATCTCTGTGTTCTCAAATAAAATGCTGTGCCCAGGTTGGTTCCTCAGGTGCTCTGCTATGGCTAATTTCTCTACAATCACAACAGCACAACAACAGAGAGGAATCAAACAAGGACATCTAATCACCTCTCAACAAAAGTTTGCTCCAGGCACAGTCAGCCCATTGTAGGCTAAACAAGATGGTCGGTTGAAACATTCCCACCTAGCTCCAGCAGACAAGAGTCCTTTGTCCCACCCTGGTCATTCCACAGATATATAAACCCTTTTTCCTAGTTCCAACAGACCTCACTACCTCTGAGGATGCTTGCCATAGATGCAGGCAAAACGTCAGTAGAGAATGCCTCAAGACCATGGCGATATAGACCATGGCTGCGGCCCGCGGCCTTGGATACACGGGCGCTTGGGCTGCTTTGGTGGCTCTCGGCGGGGGTGGGGAGGTTGAGCGCGGCCTGTTGCCGCCTGGACTTGGCCGGGAGCTCCCTCTCGGCCGCGGACTGGCTGGGCCCTCCGGGACGGTTTGCTGGGGCGTGTGGGCCTTTGGGGCTGCCGTTTTGGGCTCCGGCGCCATCTTGGAGCGCAGCGGCTGGAGCGGCGGCTTTGAGGCCCAGACTGACTATCTTCACGCCGGAGCTGCAGCGGCTTCCAGCGGATCCCCTCTGCGTCCCCCCTGCGCCCCTTTGCCAGCAGGTCGGCGTTTCCACCATTTCCGGTTTGGCGGCGTATGGGTTCCAAGTGGGGGTCGGCGTTCGCCACCTTTAGCGGCCCCTCAGAGGTCCAGCTGCCTGACTGATTTATGCTAACTAAGTGACCATCTACGTGTGCCGACCAGTTGGGTCGCCTAATCCACCGCCATCGCATGAGATTTCCATCATCTCATCTGTTAACCATCAATTCCGGAAAGACTGTGTTGACCATCTTTTGGCCCGATTATTACCATCTTTTGGCATCTCGTTGTTCCAATTTTGGATAGATTGTGTTGACCATCGTTTATTCCGTCTGTGTTGACCTCCTCTGACTGTGCGGACCATCTCTTTTGATTGTGCTGACCATCCTCATCTGTGTTGACCTCCTTTGATTGTGTTGACCATCTTGGATTGTGCTGACCATCTTCTTTGATTGTGCTGACCATCCTATTGTGTTTGTGCGGAGCTCCCCATCAGCGCTAACTCTAGAAGGACTGTGCTGTCCATTTTGTCATCTGATACATCTTTGGGACAGCACTTTAAACTTCGAGAGGTGGGGGGGTTTTTTAATCGCAGTAATAACAACAACTATATTTAATGAATGAACGGAGAATTCAAGAACTAATTGTTGCACTCTTAGTAAGTACAGGGTACAATTATCCTGTGTGACTCTAGCACTTTACTTTATCAGCACCTTAAATTATTACCTTTGTGGCCCATTAACTTTACTGAGCCTTAGCACTTTAATCGATTCAACCATCTAGCGCTGAATTTAAGTCCTCCATGACGCACTCATTTTAGCACTTTAGAGCCAATTGACAAAGTTATTGCACTTTAATTATTTATACCATCGTGTATGTTGACACAATTATCTATCTGTACTTCAAGAACCTTAGTGAAACTCCTTGACAGTGTTTAACAGCTACCATCCATGTCACTACCCATTCCCTGGCGTTTGGTAATCTTGCTGCTAATTGCTTATGGTAGAGAGAGGGAACGGAGTAGATTAGAAAGACCCGAGTACATAACAAGAGTGGGAAATGAACGGAAGGCAAGACTGTGGCAATTTGAAGCTGTAACATATCAAACAGTCAACAATGAACTATGGGTTGATACTATGGCTGCTGAATGCGTCATGGAGGAGGGAGAGGCTTCCGTTAACCGGGGAGCCCCCATAGAAGTCGTGGTGGGGAGGGGGAGATACGGGAAAGGGAGACCTTTAATTCGGCCTAGGGAACGTGGAACAACCTTAATAATTCCAAATCGGTCTCCTGATATGGTAAGTTGGTGTAACCAGAATGGCGGTCCCTCCGAATTGAAAGTGGTGCTGTTGAACGCCAGATCTGTCAATGGTAAAACAACTTTCATCCAGGATTTAATCCTGGATGAACGGGCAGATCTGGCGTGCATCACAGAGACCTGGTTGGACGAAGCGGGAGGTGTAAATTTGACCCAGCTTTGTCCACCAGGCTTCTCTGTGCAGCACCAACCGAGATCCGGAGGGCGGGGAGGCGGGGTTGCAGTGGTCTATAGAGATTCCATTCTTCTGACCAGGGCCCCCATCCCGCAGTCAACAAATTTCGAATGTGTCCACCTGAGGGTGGGTGACCGGGACAGATTAAGGATTCTGTTAGTGTACCGTCCACCTCGCTGCACTACAGTCTCCCTGCCTGAGCTAGCGGGGATGGTCTCGGACCTGGCATTGGAGTCCCAACGGCTGCTTGTGCTGGGGGACTTCAATGTCCATGCCGAGGCCGCCTTATCGGGAGCGGCTCAGGACTTCATGTCTACCATGGCAACCATGGGGCTGTCCCAACAGGTATCTGGCCCCACCCACAGTGCTGGACATACATTGGACTTGGTTTTCTGCCAGGGATGGGAGGAAGGTGGCGGTGTTGAGGAGGTATCCATCTCTCCGTTGCCATGGACCGACCACCACCTGGTCAGCTTTAGACTCACTGCACCCCCTAACCTCCGCAGAGGTGGAGGACCTATTAAACTGGTCCGCCCCAGGAGGCTTATGGATCCGGATGGATTCCTGACGGCTCTTGGGGAATTTCCCGCCACCTCGGTTGGTGATCCTGTTGATGCCCTGGTCGCTCTCTGGAATGGGGAAATGACTAGGGCAATAGACACGATCGCTCCAGAACGTCCCCTCTCAAGTAGCCGAGCTAAACCAGCTCCTTGGTTTACCGAGGAGCTGGCAGCGTTGAAGCGAAAGAAGAGGGAACTAGAGAGCGTGTGGCGTTCGGATCCGAGCGAGCCAAATCGAACACGGTTTGTGTCCTTTTTAAGGGCATATGCCGCGGCAATAAAAGCCGCAAATAAGACTTTCTTTGCGGCCACTATTGCGTCTGCAAAGAACCGTCCGGCTGAACTGTTCCGAGTTGTCAGAGGCCTGTTAAAACCCACCACCCAGGATGGGTGCCCTGATGACTCGGCAGCTCGCTGTGAAGCCTTTGCTCAGTTCTTTGCAGACAAAGTCGCTTTGATCCGCTCTGGACTGGATACCATATTAACGGCAGTCTCAGAGGATGTAACACGAGCATCTGCTTGTCCGGTTTTGATGGATTCATTTCAATTGGTTCAATCCGAGGATGTGGACAAGGTGCTTGGAGGAATGAGAGCTACCACATGCATCCTAGACCCCTGCCCATCCTGGCTTCTGAAGGAGGCCAGAGGGGGATTGGCCGAGTGGGTGAAGGTGGTGGTTAATGCCTGCCTTCGGGAGGGCAAAATTCCAGCCAGCTTAAAGCAAGCTGTGATAAAACCGCTGTTGAAGAAACCATCACTGGACCCCACTCAATTCGTCAACTATCGGCCTGTTTCCAATCTCCCCTTTTTGGGCAAAGTCATGGAACGTGTGGTGGCCTCACAACTCCAGGCATTCTTGGTAGACACGGATTATCTAGATCCGGCACAGTCTGGCTTTAGGCCGGGGCATGGTACCGAGACGGCCTTGGTCGCCTTAGTGGATGATCTGCGTCGGGAGCTCGACAGGGGGAGTGTGTCCCTGTTGGTGCTGCTGGACCTCTCAGCGGCCTTCGATACCGTCGACCACGGTATCCTTCTGGGACGCCTCGCGGGGATGGGTCTTGGAGGTACTGTTTTGCAGTGGCTCCGGTCATTCCTCGAGGGTCGGTCTCAGAAGGTGTTATTGGGGGACTCCTGTTCTACCCCACAACCTTTGTTTTGTGGGGTTCCTCAGGGTTCAATACTGTCTCCCATGTTGTTTAACATCTACATGAAGCCGCTGGGTGAGATCATCCGGAGTTTCGGAGTGCGATGTCATCTGTACGCAGATGATGTCCAACTCTGTCACTCCTTTCCACCTGCTACTAAGGAGGCTGTCGAGGCCCTGAACTGGTGCTTGGCCGCTGTGACGGTCTGGATGGGGGCGAACAAATTGAAATTGAATCCAGACAAGACAGAGGTACTCCTGGTCAGTCGCAAGGCCGAACAGGGTACAGGGTTACAGCCTGTGTTGGATGGGGTCGCACTCCCCCTGAAGACACAGGTTTGCAGCTTGGGTGTGATCCTGGACTCATCGCTGAGCCTGGAACCCCAGGTTTCGGCGGTGACCAGGGGAGCATTTGCACAGCTAAAGCTTGTGCGCCAGCTGCGTTCGTACCTTGGGGAGTCTGACTTGGCCACGGTAGTCCATGCTCTGGTTACATCCTGTATAGACTACTGCAATGCTCTTTACATGGGGTTGCCTTTGAAGACTGTTCGGAAGCTCTAAGTGGTCCAGGTTGTTAACAGGAGTCCACATTCTGGTTACATCCCGTTTAGACTACTGCAACGCTCTCTACGTGGGGTTGCCTTTGAAGACGGCTCGGAAGCTCCAATTAGTCCAACGGGCGGCAGCCATGATACTAACAGGAGCGGGGCGCAGGGAGCATACAACTCCTCTGCTGCACCAGCTCCACTGGCTGCCGATTTGCTACCGGGCTCAATTCAAAGTGCTGGCGTTGGCCTTTAAAGCCCTAAACGGTTCTGGCCCAACATATCTATCCGAACGTATCTCGGCCTATCAGCCCACCAGGACCCTAAGATCTTCGGGGGAGGCCCTGCTCTCTATCCCACCTGCTTCACAGGTGCGGCTGGCGGGAACGAGAGACAGGGCCTTTTCTGTGGTGGCCCCTCGGCTTTGGAATGCCCTCCCCATAGAGATAAGATCAGCCTCCTCGCTGATGGTATTTCGAAAAAGACTGAAGACATGGATGTTTGAACAAGCATTCGGCTAATCCGGTGCAATGAAGTTGATGATCAAGGACTGGTAACCACAGACGATGAAATTGGATTATGATTTTAGTTAAGAGATGCATTGGTTTGTATTGGTGGCCCAATACTGTGTATTGTGTATGTGTTTTTATGCTTTTTAAATTGTATATTGTTGATTATTGTAGTGTTGTAAACCGCGCTGAGTCGCCAATGTAGGCTGAGAAGCGGCGGTATACAAGCGCAGTAATAAATAAATAAATAAATAAATAAATATAGCCCGAAAAAACCTACAACAACCCGACAACCCAATACTTTGGTTGTGAAATGTGTGTGTTTTCAATCCTGGAGAGTTCAAAGGGAAGCCGCTGCCACTCGCCCCTCCAGCAAAACAGGCCTGAAATCCCAGCTGGCCCCGTGCCTCTTATCTCCTCCTCTGGGCTGATAAGGAGGCCGCAGGCTCTGGCCAATCCCCCTCCAGGGCCAGAGCAAGCAGCGGTCAGCCCCCTCCCAGGCCACACAAGTGGACACCGCTTCACTTTGACTCAAGGCAATGGAATCCTGGGAGTTATAGTTTGTACTCTGAAGCAGCAGCACTCTTTATCTACGAGTGCAGCATTCTTCAAAATGAAGCACACCGTCTGCGCTCTGCGAGTGCAGCATTTTTCCGAATGAAGCAGAGAGTGTTTGTGGACCGGGACATCCATAGGGATACCCAGGCACTTGTTTATAAAGCTATTGTCCTCCCAACCCTGTTATATGCCTATGAGATGTGGACTGTCTACAGACGTCACATGCAAATCCTGGAACGATTCCATCAGCGCTGCCTCTGGAAAATCCTGCAAATCTCTTGAGAAGGCAGGCGGGGAAATGTCAGCATGCTGGAAGAAGAAGCAAAGACCACTAGCACTGAAGCGATGGTCCTCCGCCATCAACTCTGCTGGACCAGCCACGTCGTCCGGGTGCCCAAAGCAGTTGCTCTACTCCGAACTCAAGAACGGAAAACGGAATGTTGGTGGACAGGAAAAGAGATTGAAAGATGGGCTCAAAGCCAACCTTAAAAACTCTGGCATAGACACTGAGAACTGGGAAGCCCTGGCCCTTGAGCGCTCCAGCTGGAGGTCAGCTGTGACCAGCAATGCTGCAGAATTTGAAGAGGCATGAATGAAGGGTGAAAGAGAGAAACGTGCCAAGAGGAAGAAGGTGCGTCAAGCCAACCCCGACCGGGACCGCCTTCCAACTGGAAACCGATGCCCTCACCATGGGAGAACATGCAGGTCAAGTCACCTACGGACCCATCCCGGAGGACTATCCTACTCGGACTACGAGAGAGAGAGATGGCCTCCTTCTTTTCCTGCCTCCATTTCCCTCCGCACCGTTGCCCTTTTCCCAGGAGCGATGTGACCTCATTAAACACCCAAAGTGGCTTCTACTTAATTGGATTTTAGGGTTGCAATGACCCCTCGGCGCTCCAGAAGCGCCCTTTCTGAGGGAAGCTTTGCTTTTCTTCTTAGCCTTGCAGGGATTTGCATTCAAAGGAAACCCCCTCCCCAGCAAAAGCAGCCATTTTTTGTCTTCTGTCCCTTTTACGGTGGTCCATGGAGACCCTGGAGGTATTTGCACACTGTCTGAGAAGGTCTGAGCAACCAGAGGGTCGGCCGGCCTTAACGAGGAGATGACAATGGGGCGGCCCCACCTGGCGCTGTTTGCACAGACCCAGGGCCCCTCCGGAGCATTATGCACAAGGGGCTCACGGAGAGAGCAAACACTCCTTTCATTCCAGAGGGGAAAGGAGCAAGGCGGGGTGGTCAGTCCCTGCTCAGCGGCTGAAAATGGGTTACGCCAGGCATGGGCAAACTTGGGCCCTCCCTCCAGGTGTTTTGGACTCCAACTCCCACCATTCCTAACAGCCAAGGAATGGTGGGAGTTTTGAAGTCCAAAACACCTGGAGGGAGGGCCCAAGTTTGCCCATGGCTGGGTCATACTGTCCAAGGCCCGAAAAACCCGCAGGAACCCAATGATTCAGCCAAGAGTACAAGGTCCAACAAATTCCTCGCTTGCCTTGCAGACAATTTCATGGTCCAGAAGGTAGAAGAGGCAACAAGGGGATTGGCTACTCTTGATCTCATCCTAACAAATGCGGAGGACCTGATCGATGCGGTCGAAGTGGTAGGATCCTTAGGGGCAAGTGACCATGTGCTCCTGCAATTTGAGGTACAAAGGAAGGCCGAAAGTAAGACAAGTCAAACCCGCATTTTGGACTTTAGGAGAGCTGATTTCCAAAAAATGAAGGAAACGCTGAGCAGCATTCCGTGGACACAGATACTAAAAGACAAGGGAGTTACGGATGGATGGGAATTTCTCAAGAGTGAAATACTCAAGGCGCAATTGCAAACCGTGCCAAAAAAGAGAAAAAATAGGACAAGTGCAAAGAAGCCAGAGTGGATGTCCAAAGAACTTCTAACTGTGCTAAGACACAAAAGAGACATGCACAAGAAGTGGAAAAAGGGAGAAATCACCAAAGAAGAATTCAAACAAATAGCCAACACCTGTAGGGAAAAGGTCCGCAAGGCTAAAGCACAAAACGAGCTCAGGCTTGCCAGGGACATTAAAAACAACAAAAAGGGCTTCTTTTCTTATGTCAGTAGAAAAAGGAAAAACAAGGAGGCGATAGGGCCTCTTCGAGGAGAAGATGGGGCAATGCTGACAGGGGATAGGGAAAAGGCAGAACTACTTAATGCCTTCTTTGCCTCGGTCTTCTCACAAAAAGAAAGTCTTCAACCTCAGCAAGATGGAGTGGATGAGGGATTGGAGGACATCCAACCCCAAATTGGGAAAGAAGTTGTCCAGGAATACCTGGCCGCTCTTAATGAGTTCAAGTCCCCAGGGCCAGATCAACTACACCCCAGAGTATTGAAGGAACTAGCGGAAGTCATTTCGGAACCATTGGCAACCATCTTTGAGAGTTCTTGGAGAACGGGAGAAGTTCCAGCAGATTGGAGGAGGTCCAATGTGGTCCCAATCTTCAAGAAGGGAAAAAAGGATGACCCAAACAACTACCGTCCGGTCAGCCTCACGTCGATACCGGGCAAGATTCTGGAAAAGATTGTTAAGGAAGCGGTCTGCAAACACTTAGAAACAAATGCAGTCATCGCTAATAGTCAACATGGATTTATCAAAAACAAGTCATGCCAGACTAATCTGATCTCTTTCTTCGATAGAGCTACAAGCTGGGTAGATGCGGGGAATGATGCCGTGGATGTAGCGTGTCTGGATTTCAGTAAGGCCTTCGACAAGGTCCCCCATGACCTTCTGGCAAGGAAACTAGTCCAATGTGGGCTAGGCAAAACTACGGTGAGGTGGATCTGTAATTGGTTAAGTGGACGAACACCGAGAGTGCTCACTAATGCTTCCTCTTCATCTTGGAAAGAAGTGACAAGTGGAGTGCCGCAGGGTTCCGTCCTGGGCCCGGTCCTGTTCAACATCTTTATTAATGACTTAGATGAAGGGTTAGAAGGCAGGATCATCAAGTTTGCAGACGACACCAAATTGGGAGGAATAGCCAATAGTCCAGAGGACAGGAGCAGGATTCAAAACGATCTTGACAGATTAGAGAGATGGGCCAAAACTAACAAAATGAAGTTCAACAGTGACAAATGCAAGATACTCCACTTTGGCAGAAAAAATGAAATGCAAAGATACAGAATGGGTGACGCCTGGCTCGAGAGCAGTACGTGTGAAAAAGATCTTGGAGTCCTCGTGGACACCAAGTTAAACATGAGCCAACAATGTGATGTGGCGGCAAAAAAAGCCAATGGGATTTTGGCCTGCATCAATAGGAGCATAGTGTCTAGATCTAGGGAAGTAATGCTCCCTCTATTCCGCTTTGGTTAGACCACACCTGGAATATTGTGTCCAATTCTGGGCACCACAGTGCAAGAGAGATATTGACAAGCTGGAATGTGTCCAGAGGAGGGCGACTAAAATGATCAAGGGTCTGGAGAACAAGCCCTATGAGGAGCGGCTTAAGGAGCTGGGCATGTTTAGCCTGAAGAAGAGAAGGCTGAGAGGATATATGATAGCCATGTATAAATATGTGAGAGGAAGCCACAGGGAGGAGGGAGCAAGCTTGTTTTCTGCTTCCCTGGAGACTAGGACGCGGAACAATGGCTTCAAACTACAAGAAAGGAGATTCCATCTGAACATGAGGAAGAATTTTCTGACTGTGAGAGCCGTTCAGCAGTGGAACTCTCTGCCCCGGAGTGTGGTGGAGGCTCCTTCTTTGGAAGCTTTTAAACAGAGGCTGGATGGCCATCTGTCAGGGGTGATTTGAATGCAATATTCCTGCTTCTTGGAAGATGGGGTTGGACTGGATGGCCCATGAGGTCTCTTCCAACTCTTTGATTCTATGATTCTATGACTCCAGCCATGAAAGCCTTCGACAACAGGTGTGATGTCGCTGTCTGGAGCTGATGTGGTCAATCCAATGCCATTTTCTGATCCGTGCTTGGGCAATGCAGCTGCGTTTGGGGGTCCCTCTGGAGACTTCTGGTCCACAGCTGCATGGTATACGGTAGACTCCTTCAGAAGCGAGAGGGTCCCTCTTGTCCTTTGCTGAACGGAGCATTGGTTGGATTTCCTTGGTGGATCTGGAGATAGTGTGTATGTTGTGTTTCCTCATCCGCTTCCCTCTGTGGTCAGTGGTTCCCTTGATGTCTGGCAAGAACACTTTTCCTCTGGGTGGGTCTTCATCTTGACTCTCGTGGCTTCTTCTCGGTTGTCTTGCCGCTCTTCTGATGTCTGTGGTGGAGTCTCCATTGGCCTGGAGAGCCCAGTTGAGGTGCTTCAGTCCATCTTGGAGGAGGTGGGCTTCACAGATTCCTTTTTGCATGGTCTGCAAGGGCTTTAATGGGGCTTCTTTTTTTGACTTGGGGGATGGTTGGAGTTTTTACATAGGTCTCTATCCACGTGTGTAGGTTTTCTGTAGACTATGTGGCCCACTTGTTGATCTGGTTTGCGGATGACTAGGACATCTAGAAAAGGCAGCCTTCCTTCATTTTCTTTTTCCATGGTGAATTGGATGTTTGGGTGGATGCTATTAAGATGGTCCAACATCCACCCAAACAGACCTCACAACCTCTGTGGATGCTTGCCATAGATGCAGGCGAAACGTCAGGAGAGAATGCTTCTAGAACAGTGGTTCTCAACCTGTGGATCCCCAGGTGTTTTGGCCTGCAATTCCCAGACATCCCAGCCAGTTTAACAGCTGTTAGGATTTCTGGGAGTTGAAGGCCAAAACATCTGGGGACTCATAAGTTGAGAACCACTGTTCTAGAATGTGGCCATATAGCCTGAAAAAAACCTACAACAACCCAGTGATTCCGGCCACGAAAGCCTTCAACAATACACCAAGAATATTGCTTTAGTTGGGCTGTGTAATCCTTCAGTTCTTCACAGAATCCTGTGTTCAGAAAATGCAAAGCAGGACAACACACATTAGCGTACCATGGAAATCTGCATTCTTTGTTTTGCATTTTCAAAATTTTTTATTTACTTTTGAACCAAAATTAGTATTAGAATAAAGGAGAAAGGGGGTTGCCCTCCTGGGAAGCTTGCATTCGAAGCGGACTCGCTGTCCACAAGGCACAGGGCATGCTTTGTTTTGTATTTTTGTATTTCATTTACTTTTGAATACAAATTAGTATTAAAACAAAGGGGAAAGGGGTTTGCCCTCCTGGAAAAATTGCATCTGAAGCGGACTCGCTGCCCATGAAGCATTGCGCGCACAATGTTGTCAACGGCTGTCTCGGTGTGCCGGCGGCATCACTGGCGACTGCTGCTTCCGGCCAGGGACCGTATCCCGGGCTTGGTGACCGGCAGGGGCGTGACCAGGCAGCTCTCGAGATACTCAAAGACGGTGTAGGGGTCCTGGTCGGCGTTGACGAAGAGGGCCTCCTCGTAGAAGTCCTCCAGGTCGCACACCTGCCGGTCGTAGACCTCGGTCTTCTTCTCTACCCGTGGAGGGTTGTCCCGGGGGTTGCGGCGCAGGCGGTGGTGGATCTCCTCATTGGCCGGAGGCTTGAAGATGGTGTGGTAGCGGTCCCCGGAGACAGGGTCGGTGGCCCGCTGGCAGAGGCGCTGGGCAGCCACCTCGGTTGGCAGATGCAGGAAGAAGACACGGTTGGGCTCCAGACCCGCGCGGCGCAGGAGGTCGGCCTGGTCCACGTCTCGGGGGAAGCCGTGCATCACCCACCCACGGGTGATGCAGTCCGGCTGGGCCAGGCGGTTCCCCAGCACCCGCAGCGCCACACTGTCACCCACCGGGTATCCACTCTCGAAAGAGGGCTTGATGAGCTCCCCCAGCGCCGTCCGGCCGGCCACTTCCTCCCGGAGCAGGTCCACGAAGGAGACGGGCACGAGGCCGTACTTCTGGGCCAGGAGGGCCGCCTGCAGACTCTTCCCGCTGCCCGGCGGCCCCAAGAGCAACACTCGTGGCGAGAAGGGCGCCCCAGAGCGGAAGCGGCTCTGGACGAAGCTCAGGGCCTGGGCGAAGACGTCAGCGCAGGGCTGGTCAGCGCTGATGATCTTGTGGTTGTCCGGGTACGTCCGGAGGAGGTCCGGGATGTTGCGGTGGCTCTCCAGCAGGCGCTTGGCAGTATCCTGGGCTGAGGTGCCCTCGGGCTTGATCAGCCGCTTCTGCACGGTGAAGTCGATGGGCCAGTCGAAGGTGGTGTGGTAGACCTCCTGGGTGACCGGGTCCAGGCGCTTGCCCAGGTTCCGCTCCACGAGGACCATCTCGGGCGCGTCCAGGACCACCACGTGCCGGGGGGCAACGCCCAGTGCCTGCAGCAACCGGGCTTGGGCCCGTGTCTCGGGGAAGCCGTCCAGCACCCAGCCCAGCTTGACGCAGTCCACGTCGGCCAGGCGGTCCTCCAGCAGCGCGGCCCACAACTCATCCGAGACGCTGCCCTCGCGCTCCTGCTGCTGGAGAGCCTCGCGGGAGCGGTGCAGGAGCTTGTTCTTCAGGAGCTGCTGAGGGTTGAGGTAGGTGGCGCTGAGGTGCTTGCAGAGCCAGCGGGAGATGGTGGTCTTCCCCGCGGCCGGCGGGCCCAGCACAAACACCGCCGGCACCTCGTCGTTGTCCTTCTTCAGGTGCTCGATCATGAAGTCGATGGGGTCCTCCGGCCGGAAGATGAGCAGGGCCTCCGTCATGTTCTGCATCAGCTGGAAGACCTTGTGCTTCTCGGCGTAGACCCCCATCACCGGGGGAATGCGGTGCGGCCGGGTCGTGGCATCCATCGCTGGTCCAAGGCTCAAGGAGACAGGCTCTCAAACAGAGGCAGCATTCCGAGGTTGCCTCAGAGACGCTTTGTGATGTCACTGTTGGTGGAACTCGGGAATGCTCAGCTATGGCCTGGCAGGTGAGCAGCCAGGTGAGGAAGCGAGCGGCCCTTCCAAGGCTGCCTTCTCTGAAGATCCAATCCTGCCTGTTCTGGTTGAAGCTGAGAAGGAGCCTTCAGAGCATCCGTAGGCTGAACCGCTCATCTAAGGAAGTAATGCTACCCATGCTCTATTCTGCTTTGGTTAGACCACATCTGGAATATTGTGTCCAATTCTGGGCACCACAATTCAAGAGAGATATTGACAAGCTGGAATGTGTCCAGAGAAAGAGGGCGACTAAAATGATCAAGGGTCTGGAGAACAAGCCCTATGAGGAGCGGCTTAAGGAGCTGGGCATGTTTAGCCTGAAGAAGAGAAGGCTGAGAGGAGATATGATGAGAGCCATGTATAAATATGTGAGAGGAAGCCACAGGGAGGAGGAGGGAGCAAGCTTCCTTTCTGCTTCCCTGGAGACTAGGACGCAAGGAACAATGGCTTCAAACTACAAGAGAGGAGATTCCATCTGAACATTAGGAAGAACTTCCTGACTGTGAGAGCCGTTCAGCAGTGGAACTCTCTGCCCCCAAGTGTGGTGGAGGCTCCTTCTTTGGAAGCTTTTAAGCAGAGGCTGGATGGCCATTTGTCAGGGGTGATTTGAATGCAACATTCCTGCTTCTTGGCAGAATGGGGTTGGACTGGATGGCCCAGGAGGTCTCTTCCAACTCTTTGATTCTATGATTCATCAAAGGCCCTCTTCTCAGCATCCTGAGACAGCCCTCCTCTTCCATAAGAAAGGTCAAGCTTTTCCCTGACATTAAGCCCACTCGTGTCCGACTCTGGGACTCTGGGGCTCGTCTCCATTTCTAACCCTTCTCAGTGGTGGCCCCTCGACTCTGGAACTCTCTCCCACCGGAGATCAGAACCGCCCCTTCTATCCTGACATTCAGGAAGCAGGTGAAGACGTGGTTATGGAGACAGGCATTCGATGAGTGAGCCAACACCCCGAGATATGGATGGAGGATGAGGAACATCAAATTTAGTGGGACGACTGACCATTGTAGTGTTTTATTGCAATATGAAGTATGATGTTTTATTGACGGTATATGATATTATGGTTGGAAACCAGTCTGAGTCCCTCAAGAGAGGTGAGAAAATCGGTATATAAAACTTTTAAAGAAATAAATAACCCGAAGAGCCGGCCTTGTCCACAGACACCTCGAAGGCCATGTGGCCACTGGCATGACTGCATGGAGTGCCGTTACCTTCCTGCTGGAGTGGTACCTATTGATCTACTCACAATTGCATGTTTTCAAACTACTAGGTTGGCAGAAGCTGGGGCTAACAGCAGGAGCTCACCCCACTCCCTGGATTCGAACCTGTGACTTTTCAGTCAACAAGTTTAGCAGCTCAGCAGTTTAACCAACTGTGTCACCGAGGTCTCCGCTTCCACAGAATCACAGCATCCTAGCGTTGGAGGAGACTCCCAAAGGCCATCCATCCAACCATCTTCTGCCACAACCATGGCACTCTCAACAGATGGTCATCCAACTTCTGCTTAACAACCTCAAGCCCAACCCTATTTCTGCCAGACAGGAAGGCACACTCAAAGCTCTCCCGGCAGATGGCCATCCAGCCTCTGCTTAACAACCTCCAGAGAAGGAGACTCCACCATGCTCCGAATCCTAGGCTTGGTAGAGACGCCAAAGGCCATCCAGTCCAACCCTATTTCTGCCAGATGAAAGACACACTCAAAGCTCTCCCGGCAGATGGCCATCCAGCCTCTGCTTAACAACCTCCAGAGAAGGAGACTCCACCATGCTCCGAATCCTAGGCTTGGTAGAGACGCCAAAGGCCATCCAGTCCAACCCTATTTCTGCCAGATGAAAGACACACTCAAAGCTCTCCCGGCAGATGGCCATCCAGCCTCTGCTTAACAACCTCCAGAGAAGGAGACTCCACCATGCTCCGAATCCTAGGCTTGGTAGAGACGCCAAAGGCCATCCAGTCCAACCCTATTTCTGCCAGATGAAAGACACACTCAAAGCTCTCCCGGCAGATGGCCATCCAGCCTCTGCTTAACAACCTCCAGAGAAGGAGACTCCACCATGCTCCGAATCCTAGGCTTGGTAGAGACGCCAAAGGCCATCCAGTCCAACCCTATTTCTGCCAGATGAAAGACACACTCAAAGCTCTCCCGGCAGATGGCCATCCAGCCTCTGCTTAACAACCTCCAGAGAAGGAGACTCCACCATGCTCCGAATCCTAGGCTTGGTAGAGACGCCAAAGGCCATCCAGCCCAACCCTATTTCTGCCAGACGAAAGACACACTCAAAGCTCTCCCGGCAGATGGCCATCCAGCTTCTGCTTAACAACCTCCAGAGAAGGAGACTCCACCATGCTCCAAATCCTAGGGTTGGAAGAGATGCCAAAGGCCATCCAGCCCAACCCTATTTCTGCCAGACAGAAAGACACACTCAAAGCTCTCCCAGGAGATGGCCATCCAGCCTCTGCTTAACAACCTCCAGAGAAGGAGACTCCGTTGGGTTCCCAGGAATGCGGGATATTGCAATGAAACCCTACTTTATCCCCGGATCTGCTGTCCTTGATGCATTACATTCCTCGCTCACCCAGTGTTTTAAACCGTATTTCTAATCTTTCGCAGTTGGCCCTGCCCAATGTTCTGATTTTATATTGTTTGTTCTGTTATTTATATTGGTTTGTATTTTATTTTTATTTTCTTTACTTTCCGTTGTGCTCTTGTGTTACATTGCTTTATTGTATTGCTGGGCTTGGCCTCATGTAAGCCGCCCCAAGTCCCCTTGGGAGATGGTGGCGGGTATAAATAAAGATTATTATTATTATTATTATTATTATTATTATTATTGCAGGAAACAAGCTTGCCACTCTCTTCAACGGGACGTCCTTTCCGATGCGTAAACATGGCCATTGCATTCCCTCTTGGGAGCCAACCCCTCCCCACTATTGTTTTGTGTCCTGGATCCAGTGGGTCACCCCCCTAACCCCCCCTCCCCCTCCTGCAAGAGGAGACCCAGAATCAAGCCCAGGGGGGAATCCCATTGATTCCGTGGGTCTGCTCCAGCAAGAACTAATCAATGGGACACTGGCTTGTTCTTCTGGGTGTGAGGCAGGGGACAGTTTGAGCCATGCTGACCACGTCCCTGTTTTTGGGGTTGTGTGTGTATGTATATGAAACAGGGTGCCCTCCCTCTCCCCAGTACAAAACGCTCAGGCAAATCAGCTCCTATTTGAGGGACATTTGCTCAATGCTACGCAATCCTGGGATTTGTAGTTTGGCGAGGCATCAGCATCCTTTGGCAGAGAAGGATCAGGCCTTGTAAAACTACAGCACACACGGAGCAAGGCAGTTAAAGCGGATTCATTCCGCAGCGTAGATGCACCCCAAGGTTTTCTTGTCCATGGCTGGAAGTGTTGGTGTTCCAACACTTTTGAACACCCCTAACAGATGGCCATCCAGCCTCAGTCTCCATTGAAGGAGCTTTCCATGGACTCTGAGGCAGACAGTTCCACTGCTGAACAGCTCTTCTTGCAGTCAGGAAGTTCTTCCTCGTGTTCAGTCAGAATACCCATGTTTGCAACTTGCATGTTATTCTGACTGAACATGAAGAAGAACTTCCTGAACCATGGAGGGAACAGCATTCCTAGAGAGGTCATAAATCAAGTGTATAGAACAAATGGACGCAGCTTCAGGCGTCATACGTCACTCTGGAATGCAAGAGGTGTGGACTAGTGCTGGTAACAGTTAGTGAGTTCGCAATGTTATGATCGGACGGTAAAGAAGCGAGTTTACGATGTGCTGAGTATTAAGTAGCTTCTAATGTATATAGCTGTAAAATAAAGGAGTTTATAGCCTAAGGTGGCTGTGATCGATCTGTTCTTGCCTCACTGACAGTCCCATCTGCAAACTTGATAGGTATTCCCTCTAAACTAGCTGTTGGGAATTGTGGGAGTTGGAGTCCAAAACACCTGGAGGGCCAAAGTTTGCCCATGCCTGGTCTGAACCTCCACCCAAGTCATTAATACAGATCTTGGACAGATCTGGACCCAGGCCCAGGTGCGCATTAGATGTGACGATGCATGAGACTCCAGACAATGCGGGCATCCCACTCATAGAATCATAGAAACATGGAATGCTAGAGTTGGAAAAGACCTCTTGAGCCATTCAGTCCAACCCCATTCTGCCAAGAAGCAGGAATATTGCATTCAAAGCACCCCCGACAGATGGCCAGCCAGCCTCTGCTTCAAAGCCTCCATCACACTCCGGGGAGAGAGAGAGTTCCACTGCTGAACAGCTCTTCTCACAGTCAGGACGTTCTTCCAAATGTTCAGATGGAATCTCCTTTCTTGTAGTTGAATCTTTTTTTCCCTTGCCTTTGCTTGTGAAGATGCTTGCCTTTCATCCAAGGAGAGGCTTCCTAGGCCGGATCCCTTGAAGGGAAGAAGCAGGCAGGTGGAGCAGCCAGGCACAGACATGCCGCACACCTGTCCGCCTCCATCAGAGGCTCCGCAGACGACGCCTTGGAACCGGAGTGACAAGGTTGCCAAGTGGCTGCGCTGTTTGGGCCTCAGGCCTTTGGGAGAGCAAGCCTGGTCTGCAGAAGAAGACGCTGATGCCGCTTGGCAACCCATCAGCCGGGACGGGCAAAGCGCTCCTCTTCTGTCTCCATCCTGGAGAGATGGTCTCTGTGGGACTTGCTCCCAAAAGGCACCAGAGTTTAGTCACTTAAGTAAATAACTGGGGGGAAACCCCACAAAATCCCAGGGAAGGACTGCGGCCGCTATAAATCGGTTGCATGGAATGCATGAAGTGGGTAGAAAGGAAGCGTTTTTTTTCTGAAAGTGTACATTGCCACATTGAAGTGTATGAAAGTGATGTATTGGGGGAGATCACCTGGAGGTTCGGGGTGCGGTACCATCTGTACACAGATGACGTCACTCCTTTCCACCTGCTACTAAGGACGCTGTCCAGATCTTGAACCGGTACTTGACCGCTGTGACGGTCTGGATGAGGACGAAGAAATTGAAATTGAATCCAGACAAGACAGAGGTCCTCCTGGTCAGTCGCAAGGCCGAACAGGGCATAGGGTTACAGTCTGTGCTTGACGGGGTCACACTCCCCCTGAAGACACAGGTTTGCAGTCTGGGAGTAATCCTGGACTCATCGCTGAGCCTGGAACCCCAGATTTCAGCGGTGACCAGGGGAGCTTTTGCACAGTTAAAGCTTGTGCGCCAGCTGAGCCCGTACTTTGGGAAGTCTGACTTGGCCACGGTGGTCCATGCTCTGGTTACATCCCGTATAGACTACTGCAACGTGCTCTATGTGGGGTTGTCTTTGAAGACTGTTTGGAAGCTTCAACTGGTCCAACGGGCAGCAGCCAGGCTACTAACGGGGCGGCACTCAGGGAGCACACAGCTCCTCTGTTGCGCCAGCTCCACGGGCTGCCACTTTTCTACCGGGCACAATTCAAAGTGCTGGCCTTAGCCTATAAAGCCCTAAACGGTTCCGGCTCAGCTTACCTGTCCAAGCGTATCTCTCCTTATGAACCAGCTAGGAGCTTAAGATCGTCTGAGAGAGATGGGCCAAAACTAACAAAATGAAGTTCAACAGGGACAAATGCAAGAGACTCCACTTAGGCAGAAAAAACGAAATACAAAGAGACAGAATGGGGGGTGCCTGGCTTGAGAGCAGTATGTATGAAAAAGATCTTGGAGTCCTCGTGGGGAGGAAGGGGAACATGAGCCAGGAATGTGATGTGGCGGCAAAAAAGCCAATGGGATTTTGGCCTGCATCAAGAGGAGCCTAGTGTCTAGATCTAGGGAAGTCATGCTACCCCTCTATTCCGTTTTGGTTAGACCACACCTGGAATATTGTGTCCAATTCTGGGCACCACAAACTGGAATGTGTCCAGAGGAGGGCGACTAAAATGATCAAGGGTCTGGAGAACAAGCCCTATGAGGAGCGGCTTAAGGAGCTGGGCATGTTTAGCCTGAAGAAGAGAAGGCTGAGAGGAGATATGATGAGAACCATGTATAAATATGTGAGAGGAAGCCACAGGGAGGAGGAGGGAGCAAGCTTGTTTTCTGCTTCCCTGGAGACGAGGACGCAAGGGAAAAATGGCTTCAAACTACAAGAGAGGAGATTCCATCTGAACATGAGGAAGAACTTCCTGACTGTGAGAGCCGTTCAGCAGTGGAACTCTCTGCCCCGGAGTGTGGTGGAGGCTCCTTCTTTGGAAGCTTTAAACAGAGGCTGGATGGCCATCTGTCAGGGGTGATTTGAATGCAATATTCCTGCTTCTTGGCAGAATGGGGTTGGACTGGATGGCCCAGGAGGTCTCTTCCAACTCTTTGATTCTATGATTCTAGGATTCTATGGAGGAGGGAGCAAGCTTCCTTTCTGCTTCCCTGGAGACTAGGACGCAAGGGAGCAATGGCTTCAAACTACAAGAGAGGAGATTCCATCTGAACATGAGAAAGAACTTCCTGACTGTGAGAGCTGTTCAGCAGTGGAACTCTCTGCCCTGGAGTGTGGTGGAGGCTCATCATCTCTCTAATCTGTCAAGATCCCTTTGAATCCTGCTCCTGTCCTCTGGAGTCTTGGCTCTCCCTCCCCATTTGGTCCCGTCTGCAAACTTGATGCCTTGTAGCCCTTCATCTAAGTCATTAATAAAGGAAGTTGTTGATAAAGAGATAGAATAGCAGTTCAGGACCCTCGTTATGACCCCTAAATAGCCCCCTCAGGAGGAAGAAGAGGAGCCATCATGCAGAAGCACCCATTTTAACCCATTCCCAACCCTCTAGCCCAGGCATTGGCAAACGTTGGCCCTCCAGGTGTTTTGGACTTCAACTCCCACCATTCCTAACAGCCTCAGGCCCCTTCCTTTCATTTCCAATTAAGCAGCTGAGGGGGGAAAGGAAAGGGCCTGAGGCTGTTAGGAATTGTGAGAGTTGAAGTCCAAAACACCTGGAGGGCTGAAGTTTGCCCATGCCTGCGTTAGCCCCTTCCGGGAGACGTAGTTCCCTTCGCTTACCTGGTCCCAGGATCCATTCGGGGGTCGGTGGGGATTCCCCGCCTCCTGTGCCGTTCCACTCGGGGGGCTCCCACACCTGGGAGGGTAGTGGGGCTCCAAAGAGACCTGCCAAAAGGAGGAAAGGGGAATAAAGGGTCTCAGTGCAACTATATCCCTGCCCTTGGCCTTCCTCCCAGGACACAAGTGTGAGAAATACGGGGAGATAGAGCAGTATATAAATAAAGTTGTTTATTATTATTATTATTATTATTATTATTATTATTATTATTATTATTGATGGAATGAAATTGTTGTAGCTCAGCAAGCGTCAGTGGATTTTTCTGATGGTTGTTCAGATGAGGAGGATTATGGGCTTCAAAGTGAGGAGTCTGTGAGTGAACAGAGAAAATTGCAGACTGTTGAGGTTGATGTTTTGGATTCCTGTGCTCATTTCCAGGTAACAGGGGAAAGTGAAATTTCCCTTGAGAAAAGACCTTGTGCAGATGAGGAGTTTTCCCAGGAAACGAGATTAGGCCTGAGAACACAAGGAGTGAAAAATAGACAAACTAGATATTCTCAAGGAGACCGAGATAAGTCCTTGAAGTCCAGGTGCATTCGGCATGATGTCATGGGTGCCTGGTCAGGCTTACATTAAGTGGTTTGGCTTCAAGTCTCTCAGAGGAGACAACATTGCCATAGGATATGGCTCTCCTGTCTTTGCTTCCAAGTTCATGATTCAAGTGTTCTCAAGTTTCCTGTTCTGGTTCATGCCTTTGTTTCCTTGGAGGGTTTACATTTGGAGAAGTTACTGTTTTCATGTTTATGGATTTAAGTCTAAAGTACTGCTGTGGATTGTGGTTCTCTTACTTTATTGCTATTTTGTATTTTCTATTCTACTGACCCTTTGGGAATTGCCCATCTGCTTTCTTTAATAAACATTTTTAGACAGAATTATTGGACTCTGCTGTGGTGCTGGGTGAAAAGGTGTTTCAATGCTAGAGTGCGACAGAAATTGTATGAAAGTTGTATGGATGGGGCCTACACAGCCTAGAGATGCCATTCTGAAACTGAAGCCTGGAAAACTACCAAAGGAGGAGAATTCATGTACTGCAATTAAAAGTTGCTGAACTGCTAACACGAATGACCAGAGACACATGATTAATTCTTGGTGGAAAACAACATGTTTACATTACCAGAGACAATGACTTTTTTAAAGGAAGCAAACACAATGCTCCTTAAGAAAGAAAACCAACTTCAGTTGGATTTTAACTCTGAATATTTTAGTGCTGTTTTTGTTTGATTCTATTTTAATGTTTGCATATTTTAAATTGTATTCTAATGATTTTATGTCAAGCCATTTTGAGTCTCTTTTGGGAAGATAAAGTGGGGTATAATGAGGAAGAGGAAGAGGAGGAGGAGGAAGAGGAGGAGGAAGAGGAAGAGGAGGAGGAAGAAGAGGAGGAGGAGGAGGAAGAGGAGGAGGAAGAAGAAGAGGAGGAAGAAGAAGAAGAGGAGGAGGGGGAAGAAGAAGAGGAGGAGGGGGAAGAAGAAGAGGAAGAGGAGGAGGAAGAAGAGGAAGAAGAAGAAGAGGAGGAGGAAGAAGAGGAAGAAGAAGAAGAAGAGGAGGAGGAAGAGGAGGAGGAAGAAGAAGAGGAGGAGGAGAAGAAGAGGAGCAGGAAGAAGAAGAGGAAGAAGACGAGAAGGAGGAAGAAGAGGAAGAAGAAGAGGAGGAGGAAGAAGAGGAGGAAGAAGAAGAGGAACAAGAGGATGAGGAACAAGAGGAGGAAGAAGAAGAGGAGGAGGAGGAAGAAGAGGAAGAGGGGAAGAAGAAGAGGAGGAGGAGGAAAAAGAAGAGGAGGAAGAAGAGGAAGAGGGGAAGAAGAGGAGGAGGGGGAAGAAGAAGTTGAAGGAGAAGAGGAGGAAGAAGAGGAGGAGGAAGAAGAGGAGGAGGAGGAAGAAAAGGAGGAGGAGTCCTGAGTTGCCTGAGAGTTGAGAAAGGCAGTATACAAATACAGTAAATAAATAAATAAATAAGAGGAAAAGAAGAAAAGCCAACATCTGTCTGGAACTGATGGAGTCTGCATGTTTTAGCTGGCAAAAAAGCTTGTCATTCATTTACCACTTTTTAGAACATGAGCAGAGATATTGCTATACAAGAGACACTTTTACTATTCCAAAATTGTGGCAGACGGTGGAGCCTGGTCCACCCGCTGACCTTCTCCAAGGGACGGAGGAAGATGGTGCAATTGCAGAATGGCAGATTTGCAAGGAACACAATCTGGCCTACTTTGGGGTCTCTTTTCCAGGAGAAGGGATGGCAATGTACACGTGTAGGAGTGAATGTGTATATGTGTGTGTGAATGCCGAGTAAAATGTCATACCGGCTGTTAGGAATTGTGGACGTTCAAGCCCAAAACACCTGGAGGGCCAAAGGTTGCCTATGCCTGGTATAGATGAATATAATGACGATGAGGATTATAATGACGATGAGGATTATGATGATGATGATGATACGTACCAGGAGCCCCCAGTTTGCTGGCGATCTCCGAAATGCCGAGGCTGAACCCGGGGAAGATGGGGAACCTCCTCCCGCCGTTGTTGCTGCCGTTGCTGCTGCTCCCGTTGGAGGTCCCGTCTTTGCCCAGCCCGGCCGTCAGGTCAATGTCGATCTTGAACTCCAGCTCCTTGCCCTCGTCCTCCTTGTCCGCGGCCCCTTCCCCACTGAGCGGGATGGTCAAGCCTCTCTCGGTCAGCTTCGGCCAAAGGGGCAAAGGGGGCCGGAGAGTGGGGGAGCCCCAGGGCCAGAGGACGGACCCCGAGGAAGGCGGAGGAGGAGGAGGGGGGTCCTCGGAGACGGCTCCAGGACCTGGCCATCCCGACCCGGCCACGGCCTCAGGCCACAGGGTCTTAGCCTGGCCGGGGGTCCGGGTGGGGGCCAGCCTTGGCTTGGCGCTGGGGGTCCCGCTGCTGCCACTGCCGCTGCCCTCTCCCGCCCGAGCCTTTCCCTGGCTACGGACCTTGAACTTGAAGTTGAGGCCCAGGTTGAGGGAGAGGGAGGGGGCTTCACTGGAGGTGGCCGGAGGGGGGCTGGGGGTCTCGGCGGGGGCCGCGCTGGGGGCGGAGCCATTCTGGGGGCCCGGCGGGTCCTGGAGGTGGGTCCTGGAGTCCAGCGGGGGGAGGCACAGCAGGAGGAGGAGCGGCCAGGGCCTCATTGGCCTCCCTCTCCAGGGAGCAGGCAAGCCCCGCTCGGTCCCCACGACCCCGGCCGGACGCAGCCGTTTGCAGAGAAGGAGGCCTGGAGGAGAGAAGAGAGAGAACGAGGGTCAAGCACAGGCCACCCCTGAGTTACACACAACAACTTGCAAACGACTCCTAGTTAAGAACAAGGGTGAGACAACAGGAAGGGAGAGGAGTTGATTATTATTTCAAAAATTAAAAGCTTTTCATAAGTTGTTTACAACTCAATTTATTTATTTATTTATTTATTTCACAGTTTTCTATACCGAGCTTCTCAACCTCGTCGAGGGACTCAGCCCGGTTTACAGCCATAAAAACATATCCATTCATTAAAATATCATATATCACAAATTACAGCACAACTTTAAAAACACTAAACTACAAGAGAGGAGATTCCATCTGAACATTAGGAAGAACTTCCTGACTGTGAGAGCTGTTCAGCAGTGGAACTCTCTGCCCCGGGGGGAGTGTGGTGGAGGCTCCTTCTTTGGAAGCTTTTAAGCAGAGGCTGGATGGCCATCTGTCAGGGGTGATTTGAATGCAATCTTCCTGCTTCTTGGCAGAATGGGGTTGGACTGGATGATGGCCCAGGAGGTCTCTTCCAACTCTTTGATTCTATGGTTCTATGATTCTATATAAAACTACAGTGGTCAGTCGTCCTAATAAGATGGATCTACCTCAACTTCCATCCAGAGTCCTATGGTGTTGTCTCATTCCTCGAAGGCCTGACTCCACAGCCACGTCTTCACCCGTTTCCTAAAGGTTAGGATGGATGGGGCGGTTCTGGCCTCCAGAGGGAGAGAGTTCCAGAGTCGCGGGGCCACCACCGAGAAGGCCCTGTCCCTCGTCCCCACCAGGCGCGCTTGCGAGGCTGGTGGGACCGAGAGCAGGGCCTCTCCAGATGATCTTAGTAATCTTGATGGTTCGTAGGGGAGAATACGTCAACAAGTCAACAAAAATACGGCATCATTTGGCATTCAACAATTTAAACGACGACGCCCCCATTGCTACCAATTTGCCTTTTGGGCACACAGCTGTTTACAGGAGGGGCGTGAAAACAGATACACAGGCCCCCCAACATCCAGATAGCAAAAAATGGCTCGAGATTCAGCCAAAATGCACACCAGGCCCATGGGACGAATCTGGCCCTGTGCCGTCCGCTCAGACGATATAAAAAACAAAACTGCGACGTGCTTCTCTCTATGTCTGAGTGAACTGCAGGTGTCTATATTGAGAAGCTTGAGATACTCAGCAACTGAGACTATTAATTGTGTAATTTGTTAGGTTGTTAACTGTTTTTTACGCTGTAGCATTGAATTTTTGCTGTTCTTATTTGTTGTGAACCGCTGTGAGTCACCTTCGGGCTGAGAACAGCGGTATTTAAGTAAAGTAAAGTAAATAAATAAAAATAAATAATATTCCTGGTTTAAACATCAAATAAGGATATTTATTTATTCAAAATCCTTGAAGACTTGGCACAGTTCATCAAAGTTGCAAACAAACAATCAATAGATGAAACTACAAAAATATTCTTTCCTTTCTTTAGTTACAGAGGTAACCCTTTCTCCAGATCATAGAATCCTAGAATCCTAGAGTTGGAAGAGACCTCCTGGGCCATCATCCAGTCCAACCCCATTCTGCCAAGAAGCAGGAATATTGCATTCAAATCACCCCTGACAGATGGCCATCCAGCCTCTGCTTAAAAGCTTCCAAAGAAGGAGCCTCCACCACACTCTGGGGCAGAGAGTTCCACTGCTGAACGGCTCTCACAGTCAGGAAGTTCTTCCTAATGTTCAGATGGAATCTCCTCTGGGTAAGATCCTGGAATCTTAACACCCTGGCCTAACCTTAAGCTGTTGTGGTTTAGAAAAAAGAAGGTTTTTCCCTATCTATAACTTAAAGTTAGTTCTGGAGACAAAGCAGTCAAGACTCTCTCTCTCGATAACTATATAACTCAATCTTCTCAATTAAGCTTATCTATAATATCTCAATATAGCTCAATACACTATCTATATTAACTCAACATAGCTTAATACTTATACAATATAGCAGCCCTGGGAGAAAATGCAAGAGGAAGCAACCTCAAGCAACTATAAAGTTTGGCAGGAAAAACGAAATGCAAAGATACAGAATGGGGGACAATGAGGCCTGGCTCGAGAGCAGGACGTGTGAAAAAGATCTTGGAGTCCTCGTGGGGAGGAAGGTGAACATGAGCCAGGAATGTGATGTGGCGGCAAAAAAAGCCAATGGGATTTTGGCCTGCATCAATAGGAGCATAGTGTCTAGATCTAGGGAAGTAATGCTACCCCTCTATTCTGCTTTGGTTAGACCACACCTGGAATATTGTGTCCAATTCTGGGCACCACAATTCAAGAGAGATATTGACAAGCTGGAATGTGTCCAGAGGAGGGCGACTAAAATGATCAAGGGTCTGGAGAACAAGCCCTATGAGGAGCGGCTTAAGGAGCTGGGCATGTGTAGCCTGAAGAAGAGAAGGATGAGAGGAGATATGATAGCCATGTATAAATATGTGAGAGGAAGCCACAGGGAGGAGGGAGCAAGCTTGTTTTCTGCTTCCCTTGGAGACTAGGACGCGGAACAATGGCTTCAAACTACAAGAGAGGAGATTCCATCTGAACATGAGGAAGAACTTCCTGACTGTGAGAGCCGTTCAGCAGTGGAACTCTCTGCCCCGGAGTGTGGTGGAGGCTCCTTCTTTGGAAGCTTTTAAACAGAGGCTGGATGGCCATCTGTCAGGGGTGATTTGAATGCAATATTCCTGCTTCTTGGCAGAATGGGGGTGGACTGGATGGCCCATGAGGTCTCTTCCAATTCTTTGATTCTATGATTCTATGAAAGTGAGGCAAATCAGGCTCCTGGGAGACAGAACAGGCCCTCTTCGTCATTTATGTGGACACAAATACTACTACTACTACTACTACTAATAATAATAATAATAATAATAATAGAGAGGCAAATGGACAAGTAAAAAATTTGGATGTGGTTCACAAATTCAATTTGGGAAAAGGAGACAAAGGAGGGCCTGGTTCTGGCAGCCCAAGAACAAGCCATTCGAACCAAGGCCATCCAAGCCAGAACTGAAAAGTCGACAACAGATCCCAAGTGCAGACTCTGCAAAGAAGCAGGCGAAACAATCCTCAGCTGCTGCAAGAAGATCACGGACAGACTCCAAGCAGAGGCACAACACCGTTGCTCAGATGGTTCATTGGAAGTTGTGCCACAAAGACCATCTTCCTGCGACAAAGAACTGTTGGGATCACAAGCCGGAAACAGTTACAAAGAATGACCACGTCAAGCTGCTCTGGGACTTCAGGATTCAGACAGACAGAGTTCTGGAGCACAAGACTCCTGACCTCACAATCGTGTTAAAAAACAAAGTATGGATTGTCGATGTCATACATACTTATCTGTATACAGTTACAATTCCAAATGGCCTTTTGAAAGCAGTCTTAAGGCTGAGATTGAAATGCCTGATCTAAACTATAGAGTAGCACAGCAGGTTAAACCTCTAGCTGCAGACAGCTTGCTGACCAGAAGGCTAGCTGTTCGAAGCCGTGGGTCAGGGTGTGCTCCTGCTGTTAGTCCTAGCTCCTGCCAACCTAGCAGTTTGAACTCACGTAATGTGAGCAGATCAATAGGTACCGCTTTGGCAGGAAGGTCAAAGGTGCCCATGCAGACATGCCGGCAAAACACGACCAGGAGGGTCTATGGAGAACCGGCTCCTCAGCATGGAAAAACGGAGCAAGAGACCCTCCCTGTGGCCAGAGTTGAGCATTGCCTTCAGATGCCGGAGATGGAAAGGGAAACCTTTGCCTTTGTTTGTGTATTGCATGTCATTGTTCACTGTATAAAAGGCATTTAATGTTTGCTTATATACGCGTCTACTGGAATCTGCCCTGAGTCCCCTTGGGGAAACAGAATGGAATATCATTTTTATTTATTTACAGTATTTATATTCCGCCTTTCTCACCCCTGGGGGGACTCTCAAAGCATATTGTGCGGTCATGCGCTGGGCCTCTGAATGCCCAACGGGACGCCTGGGGTGCCTCGGCTGAGAGGTCTTTGGGATTTGGAATTTCCCCACACAAAGTTCTTTTAAAGACTTAGAAAGTTCAACAAAGTTTTTATTGTTGCTTGAATCTTCAATAAATCAAATACGAAGCTTTCTACAGGTGGAACTGATTCACTTCCTATACAAAAGGCTTCTCTGTGTGAACTGAACTAGAGGTCCCCCTTTTCCCTCCTTAACCCAGAAAAAGGGGCGGAACTAAGAAACCTAATGATGATTGATGGGTCATTGGCCCTATAATTGCAAACCAAGGGAAGCTATCTTATTGCAAAATGCATGGAACTTTGGAATACATGCAAACACTCAATAGAAAGGAAAAGAAGTTGGAGCTCCTGGTACAGCCCTACCAGCACACGTATCATCCTCATCCTCATCATCACATTGGCCTTTATAGCCGCAGGATCCCAGTGTTGGCTCATGTTCCACTTGTCATCCCCCGAGGCCCCTTTAACACGGACCGTTTCCAAGCCACGTCCCACCCATCCTAAATCTGTGCATTTCGTTTTTGATGCCTAAGTGTAAAACTGCACATTTCTCCCTAAAGTCATAGTTGCCATGGGAACAGGAAGGGTGGAAGACAACAGCATCTGCCCAGAGGAACCGAGGGAGAGCCAAGTCCATGCGCAAGAGGCCTCTGAGCAAGGGCAGGCGGCGGCATCGCTCTCTTTCCTCCATACAGCCCCAAACATGCCAGTGATGCATGGCTGGCCTACGCAACACGAGGGTCCGTACTGCTTTTGTCCCCACGGCTCCATTACATGGGACTACAGGGAAAGAGCCAAGCCATCCACTAAGGCCCCCACCCTGCCCCTTCTCCCCTTCTCTGGTCAGTGCCTTCCTTTAGGCACCAGTATTCCTGTTTGAAGGGACCACAAAGGCCATCTAGTCCAACTGCTGGCATCCATATATAACACCATGTATCAAAATGGGAGGGGAAGATGTCCGAGGGATTATGCCCTGGAGACTAGGACATAATGGCCACAGGCTACGAGCTGGGCACGTTGAGCCTGAAGAAGAGAAGGCTGAGAGGAGACATGATAGCCATGTATAAATAATGAGCTAGGTAATGAGCTAGGCAAACAATGTGCTAGACTGACAGTTGGGAGCTCATGCCAACCCGAGGCTTCGAACTTGCAGCCTTTTGGTTGAAAGATCTTATATATAAATAATTGCTGATAATTTACCAGCTGTGCTAGACCTCCAGCCCAAGCCCTATGAGGAGCGGCTTAAAAAGATGGGCACGTTTAACCTTCATAAGAGAAGACTGAAAAAAAACATGATGGGGAAGCCACAGGGAGGAGGAGGGAGCAAGCTTCCTTTCTGATGCCCTGGAGACTAGGATGTGGAGCAGTGGCTTCAAACTACAAGAGAGGAGATTCCACCTGAACATGAGGAAGAACTTCCTGACTGTGAGAGCCGTTCAGCAGTGGAACTCTCTGCCCCGGAGTGTGGTGGAGGCTCCTTCTTTGGAAGCTTTTAAACAGAGGCTGGATGGCCATCTGTCAGGGGTGCTTTGAATGCAATATTCCTGCTTCTTGGCAGAATGGGGTTGGACTGGATGATGGCTCAGGAGGTCTCTTCCAACTCTAGGATTCTATGACCGTGAGAGCCGTTCAGCAGTGGAACTCTCTGCCCCGGAGGGAGTGTGGTGGAGGCTCCTTCTTTGGAGGCTTGGAAACAGAGGCTGGATGGCCATCTGTCAGGGGTGATTTGAATGCCATATTCCTGCTTCTTGGCAGAATGGGGTTGGACTGGATGATGGCCCAGGAGGTCTCTTCCAACTCTAGGATTCTATGACCGTGAGAGCCGTTCAGCAGTGGAACTCTCTGCCCTGGAGGGAGTGTGGTGGAGGCTCCTTCTTTGGAAGCTTTGAAACAGAGGCTGGATGGCCATCTGTCAGGGGTGCTTTGAATGCAATATTCCTGCTTCTTGGCAGAATGGGGTTGGACTGGAGGATGGCTCAGGAGGTCTCTTCCAACTCTAGGATTCTAGGATTCTATGATTCTATAATCAAGGCATATTCAAAGTTTGATGTGACGCCGCTTTGAGTCTCCTTGGGAAGAGATAAAGCGGAGTATAAGTAAATATAATATAATATATGAAGTGGCTGAGGGGGAGGCTGTTAGGAATGGTGGGAGTTGAGCTCCAGGTGAGGGCCCAAGTCTGCCCCTGCCTTGGGGGTCTGAGGGGTCCAGGCTTGTCTTCTTGCCCGGCTGCTGACCACCGTTCTGGGGTCGGCATCCAAGAGAATCTGCCTCTCAAGTCCCCTGGGCTTCGGTTGCAAAGGGAGGATCCTTCCACGGCGGAGGGAGGAACTTGGAAAGACAACTGGGTGGGAGCCTCCCTCGCTTGCCTTGGCCAACGTTGAGGGGCCGCTGTGCCATCGATGTGACAAGGAGAGCAGGAGATGCGAGAGGGGCACCCGAGGAGGAAACGTGACAGCCAAGGGAGGAAGGAAAGGGATCATGCGCCCATTCACATTGAGAAGTGGCAAGGAGACTCTCTTCTCGCTCTGTTCTTCTCAGTCTCTCCGCATCAGGAGGCTCATCTGCCACCAGGAGTGACAGCCAGGTGACAGCCAGCCAACCAGCCTGGCCCCAAGCCCTTCCGAGGATGCAGCAGACAACACAGGCTTCCAATACAGTGCGCACCCAACGGAACAGTTGCATGCTCACGGCCTCCCAGCTGACTTGGACTTGGGTGACCCCACTTTCACAGAGAGCCCATTAACCCCAGAAGGCAAGTGATCAAGCCATAATACAGTCTTGGAATCCTAGAATCCTAGAATCCTCAAAGGCCATCCAACCCAACCTCCATTCTGCCAGGCAGGAAGACACAATGAGAACCCTACCAACAGGTGGACATCCAGCCTCTGCTTTTTGTGTGCGTCGGGAGCGACTTGAGAAACTGCAAGTCGCTTCTGGTGTCAGAGAACCGGCCGTCTGCAAGGATGTTGCCCAGGGAACATTGCCTGGATGTGTTGCCATCCTGTGGGAGGCTTCTCTCATGTCCCCACATGAGAAGCTGGAGCTGACAGATGGGAGCTCACCCTGGTCCCTGGATTCAAACCACCAACTTTTGTGTGTGTGTTGAGGGCAACTTGAGAAACTGCAAGTCGCTTCTGGTGTGAGAGAACTGGCCGTCTGCAAGGATGTTGCCCAGGGAACATTGCCCGGATGTGTTGCCATCCTGTGGGAGGCTTCTCTCATGTCCCCACACGAGAAGCTGGAGCTGACAGATGGGAGCTCACTCTGGTCCCTGGATTCGAACAACCAGCTTTTGTGTGTGTGTTGAGGGCAACTTGAGAAACTGCAAGTCACTTCTGGTGTCAGAGAACTGGCCATCTGTAAGGATGTTGCCCAGGGAACATTGCCTGGATGTGTTACCATCCTGTGGGAAGCTTCTCTCATGTCCCCACACAAGAAGCTGGAGCTGACAGATGGGAGCTCACCCTGGTCCCCAGATTAGAACCACCAACCTTTCCATCACCAGTCCTGCTGGTGCAAGAGTTTAACCCATTGCACTGCTGGGAGCTCCAGCCTCTGCTTAAAGACCTCCAGAGAAGGTTACTACTCTATCATCATCATCATCATCATCATCATCATCATCATCATCGAATCATAGAATCATACAGTCATAGAGTTGGAAGAGATCACATGGGCCATCTAGTCCAACCTCAATCTGCCATGCAGGGGAAGCACAACCAAAGTATCCATCATCATCATCATCATCATCATCATCATCATCATCATCATCATCATCATAGAATCATAGGGTTGTTGTAGGTTTTTCGGGCTGTCTGGCCTCTGCTTAGACACCTCCAAAGGGAGATCATTGACTGGGATCTAGGCTTGGGGTGTGTGTGTGTGTGATGGATTGACCTACAGAAGGGGTCCCTCAAAGGCCATCCAGTCCAGCCCCCCATCATCATCATCATCATCATCATCATCATCATCATCATCACTACTTTTGTTTCTATCCCACCTTTCTCCTCATTGGGAATCAAGGCAGCTAACACATAAACACACCTAATACAAATTTCCCTGCCAAGCAGGCAAATGCAATCCAAGCCCTCCCAACAGATGGCCATCCAACCTCTGAGAAGGCGACTGCACCAGACTCCAAGGCGGTCTATATTCCAGAGAAGGGCTATCCAGCCCAATCCTCGTCTGTCAGGAAGGAAGGCACCATCTGATCCCTCCCAACAGATGGCCATCCAGCCTCTGCTTGAAAACCTCCAGAGAAGGAGGCTCCACCAGACTCCCAGGCAACAGGAGATCCCATTAGGGTTAGAAGGAAACCCCAAAGGCCATCCAGTCCACCCCCATTGTCATCATCATCACTACTTTTGTTTCTAACCTCTCTCCCCATTGGAAATCAAGGCAGCTAAGAAATAAACACACCTAACAAAAATTTCCCCGCCAAGCAGGCAAATGCAATCCAAGCCCTCCCAACAGATGGCCATCCAACCTCTGATTAAAAACCTCCAGGGAAGGAGACTGCACCAGACTCTGCATAGCCTGAAGAAGAGAAGGCTAAGAGGAGACATGATAGCCATGTATAAATAATGAGCTACGTAATGAGCTAAGTAAACAATGAGCTAGGCTGACGGTTGGGAGCTCACGCCAACCCGAGGCTTCGAACTTGCAACCTTTTGGTTGAAAGATCTTATAATTGCTGATAATTTACCAGCTGTGCTAGTAAATTCCAGAGGAAGGACCCCCAGAGGCCATCTACACTAGTCCAACTGTCTTCTATCAGGAAGGCACCATCCAATCCCTCCCAAGAGATGGCCATCCAGCCTCTGCTTGAAAACCTCCAGAGAAGGAGGCTCCATCAGACTCCCAGGCAACAGGAGATCCCATTAGGGTTAGAAGGAAACCCCAAAGGCCATCCAGTCCAACCCCCTTCTGCCATCAGGCAGGAAAAGCACAATCAAAGCCCTCCCGACAGACAACCATCCCGCCTCTGCTTGAAAACCTCCAATGAAGGCCACTCGAGCAAAGTATACAAATACAGATGCAGAGTAACTGACCTAGGAATGGAATGACTAGACGATGGAATTGGACAATGTTCTCACAAGGAGGCGCGAATGATGTTGATTTTTATTGTTTCTGTTGTGGTTTTATTTATATTGTGATTTAACGGTTTTTATGTGCATTTTGATATTATGCGTATTAACTTGCAGCCTGTAAACCGGCCTGAGTCGCCGAAAGGCTGAGAAAAGCAGAATACAAATACAGTCAATCAATAAATACACAAATTTCCAAAAATTGTCAATCATTTCTTGCACTATGGAACACATTTTTTGTTCCTAGGTTATAATTGTAATTTCCTAATTGGTTCTGTTGGAGGCCCCGGTGGCACAGCAGGTTAAACCGCTGAGCTGCTGAACTTGCTGACTCAAAGGTTGGTGGTTCAAATCCTGGGAGCGGGATGAGCTCCTGCTGTTAGCCCCAGCTTTTGCCAACCTAGCAGTTCGAAAACATGCAAATGTGAGTAGATCAATAGGTTCAGCTCTGGCGGGAAGGTAGCGGCGCTCCATGCAGTCATGCCAATGGCCACATGACCTTGGAGGTGCCTATGGACAAAGCCAGCTCTTTGGCTTAGAAATGGAGATGAGCACCAGAGTCGGAAATGAGTAAACTTAACGTCATGGGAAAATTTTAATTGGCTCTATCACAGTTTATTAAACTGCAAAAACCGAAGGAGTGTAATGGAGTCTGAGGCTCCTTCCACGCAGCTGTGTAAAATCCACCTTGAACTGGATTAAATATGGCAGTGTGGACTCAGATAAGCAGATATTCCTTGATATTCTGATTATATGGCTGTGTGGAGGGCCCCTCCTTCCCTGGAGGCTTTTAAGCAGGGGCTGGATGGCCGTCTGTCGGGAGGGCTTGGGTTGTGTTTTGCAGCACGGCAGCACAGGGTCGGATTGGGTGACCCTTCAAGTTTTACGATTCCGCAGCTCCAACATCCATTCAGATCCACTAGATGTATGGATCCTGAGTGTACCATCTGTGGCCGTCTGTCGGGAGGGCTTGGGTTGTGTTTTGCAGCACGGCAGCACAGGGTCAGATTGGATGACCCTTCAAGTTTTACGATTCCGCAGCTCCAACATCCATTCAGATCCACTAGATGTATGGATCCTGAGTGTACCATCTGTGGCCATCTGTCGGGAGGGCTTGGGTTGTGTTTTGCAGCACAGCAGCATAGGGTCAGATTGGATGACACTCCAAATTTTATGATTCCGCAGCTCCAACATCCATTCAGATCCACTAGATGTATGGATCCTGAGTGTACCATCTGTGGCCATCTGTCGGGAGGGCTTGGGTTGTGTTTTGCAGCACAGCAGCATAGGGTCAGATTGGATGACACTCCAAATTTTATGATTCCGCAGCTCCAACATCCATTCAGATCCACTAGATGTATGGATCCTGAGTGTACCATCTGTGGCCGTCTGTCGGGAGGGCTTGGGTTGTGTTTTGCAGCACGGCAGCACAGGGTCAGATTGGATGACCCTTCAAGTTTTACGATTCCGCAGCTCCAACATCCATTCAGATCCACTAGATGTATGGATCCTGAGTGTACCATCTGTGGCCATCTGTCAGGAGGGCTTGGGTTGTGTTTTGCAGCACGGCAGCACAGGGTCGGATTGGGTGACCCTTCAAGTTTTACGATTCCGCAGCTCCAACATCCATTCAGATCCACTAGATGTATGGATCCTGAGTGTACCATCTGTGGCCATCTGTCGGGAGGGCTTGGGTTGTGTTTTGCAGCACGGCAGCACAGGGTCGGATTGGGTGACCCTTCAAGTTTTACGATTCCGCAGCTCCAACATCCATTCGGGTCCACTGGATGAGTGTCCAGTGACTGAAGCGCAGGCTGCTCCTGGGAGTGATGTGGATGAGGGCCGCGCATGGTGCCTGCCTGACGGGTGCCGAGGGGACAGCGCTGGGCCTGGGGCATGCGCTCCCCCCGCCTGACTCGCTCTCCCTTCCGCGGTGTCACATCAAGGCTCCCCGGCGCCCGTCCGGATCCGGATGTGAAGTGACAGGACCCAATGCAGGGAGGCACCTTCCCTTCGGGCGGCAGGTGCGGGCGGCAGGCTGGCAGGAGGGTGGGCGCCACTATGGGTGCAGAAAGGGGGTCTCACGTGGGACCCCACACGGGATGCTCACCCGTCAGAGAGGCACTCGTGCAGAAAGGCCCCCTCCTTACTCACAGGCAGAGAGCTCCAAAGGACACCCTCTGTATTCCAATAGAACCCAAAGGGACCCCCAAAGGTCATCCAGTCTAACCTCCCTTTTTTATGCAGATACACTACTAAAGCATCCCTGAAAGATATCCATTTCCAAAAGACACTCATGAGCAGGCAAGCCAAGGCAGGACTGGGACCGTGAGCAGGAACTAGAGATGCAAGGGATCCCCAAAGGTCATCCAGCCCAACCCCATTTTGCAATGCAGCAATGCACAAGTAGAGCACTCCCCCAATGTTGAAAGAGATCCTCCAAAGACGCCAGCCACAGATGTAGGTGAAACAACAGGAGAAAGTGCTACTAGGACACAGTCATACAGCCCGGAAGCCACACATAACTCCTATGTTTGAAGAATTAGGAGGGTAGTTCAGAGGAGGATAGCCCACTACTCTCCATTCTTCAGTAGAGCTGAAAGGGACCTCCAAAGGTCATCCAGTCCAATCCCCTCCTTACATTCAGATACAGTACTAAAGCATCCCTGAAAGACACCCAGCTCCAAAAGGCACCCATGAGCAGGCAAGCCAATACAGAAGTGGGACCGTGAGCAGGAAGGCTTGTGTGCATGCAACTAAAGATGGAAGTGATCCCCAAAGGTCATCCAGCCCAACCCCTTCTTACATGCACGTACACCACTAAAATCAACCATGCATGCAGGAAAAGAACCTCTAAAGCCCCCTCCACCCCTAACAGATGGCCATCCAGCCTCTATTTCAAAGCCTCCAAGGAAGGAGTTTCCATTGGACTCCGATACAGAGAGTTCCACTGCTGAACATTTTCTCTGTGCAGTCAGGAAGTTCTTGCTCGTGTTCAAGTGGAATCTCCTTCCCTGTCATTTGGAACTATTGGTCTGAGTAAAATGCACAAGTAAAACACTCTTGAAAGATGCCCATCCAACCTCGGAAGGAGGGGAGTCCATCAACCTCCACATGCCATTAGAACTGAAAGAGGTCACCAAAGATAATCTAGTCCAACCCTCATCTTATGTAGAATCCTAGAGTTGGAAGAGACCTCCTGGGCCATCATCCAGTCCAACCCCATTCTGCCAAGAAGCAGGAATGTTGCATTCAAATCACCCCTGACAGATGGCCATCCAGCCTCTGTTTCAAAGCTTCCAAAGAAGGAGCCTCCACCACACTCTGGGGCAGAGAGTTCCACTGCTGAACGGCTCTCACAGTCAGGAAGTTCTTCCTCATGTTCAGATGGAATCTCCTTTCTTGTAGTTTGAAGCCATTGTTCCGCGTCCTAGTCTCCAGGGAAGCGAAAAACAAGCTTGCTCCCTCCTCCCTGTGGCTTCCTCTCACATATTTATACATGGCCCTCATCATCTCCTCTCATTCTCTTTCTCAGGCTAAACATGCCCAGCTCTTTCAGCCGCTCCTCATAGGGCTTGTTCTTCCACATCATACTTGCTAAGGTAGCAGAAAAACAGGCTTGCTCCCTCCTCCTCCCTGTGGCTTCCTCTCACATATTTATCCATGGCCCTCATCATGTCTCCTCTCAGCCTTCTCTTCCTCAGGCTGAACATGCCCAGCTCTTTCAACCGCTCCTCATAGGGCTTGTTCTTCTACATTATACTTGCTAGGGTAGCAGAAAACAAGCTTGCTCCCTCCTCCCTGTGGCTTCCTTTCACATATTTATAGGCTATAATATCTCCTCAGTCTTCTCTTCCTCAAGCTGAACATTCCCAGCTCCTTAAGCCGCTCCTCATAGGGCTTGTTCTTCCATCATACTTGCTAGGGTAGCAGAAAACAAACTTGCTCCCTCCTCCCTGTGGCTTCCTCTCACATATTTATACATGGCCCTCATCATGCCTCCTCTCAGCCTTCTCTTCCTCAGGCTGAACATACCCAGCTCTTTCAGCCGCTCCTCATAGAGCTTGTTCTTCCACATCATACTTGCTAGGGTAGCAGTAAACAAGCTTGCTCCCTCCTCCCTGTGGCTTCTCCTCATATATTTGTACATGACTATCATGTCTCCTCTCAGCCTTCTCTTCTTCAGGCTGAACATGCCCAGCTCCTTAAGCCGCTCCTCATAGGGCTTGTTCTTCCACATCATACTTGGTAGGGTAGCAGAAAACAAACTTACTCCCTCCTCCCTGTGGCTTCCTCTCGCATATTTATACATGGCCCTCATCATGCATCCTCTCAGCCTTCTCTTCTCCAGGCTGAACATGCCCAGCTCCTTAAGCCGCTCCTCATAGGGCTTGTTCTTCCACATCATACTTGGTAGGGTAGCAGAAAACAAGCTTGCTCCCTCCTCCCTGTGCCTTCCCCTCACATATTTTATACATGGCTATCATGCCTCCTCTCAGCCTTCTCTTCCTCAGGCTGAACATACCCAGCTCCTTAAGCCACTCCTCATAGGGCTTGTTCTTCCACATCATACTTGGTAGGGTAGCAGAAAACAAGCTTGCTCCCTCCTCCCTGTGCCTTCCCCTCACATATTTTATACATGGCTATCATGTCTCCTCTCAGCCTTCTCTTCCTCAGGCTGAACATGCCCAGCTCCTTAAGCCGCTCCTCATAGGGATTGTTCTCCAAACCCTTGATCATGAGCTGAAAGGGGTCACCAAAGATCATCTAGTGAGTCCTCCCTCCTTCTGCCATGCAGGAAAATACAACCAAAGCACTCCTGACAGATGGCAGGGCTTTGACTGGGATCTAGGCTTGGTGTGTGTGTGTGTGATGTATTGATTTGCAGCTTTCTTCCTTTGCTTGACAGGCAGACCTGCCCTGGGGGTGATTGCAGAGTCTGGGGGGAAAGTGGGGTGGGAATTTGGGGAGGGGGGCATGATGCTCCGAGCCAAGCCCAGGACTCTACCAGCCCACCGTTTGGACCCCAAGGCAGGCCAACGGAGCCCATCCATCTGGTTCCCTGTTCCCTCCACCTTTGCAATTCCCAATTTGGATTCCGATGCAGAGCAGCAGGTGGCCGCCCAGGAGGCTCAGGCTTTTGGGAGGCGGCCCACTAACGACAGGATCCCACTCAGTTTCATTCCGTTACCTAACTCACCAAATGTTGTTTTGAGAGAAGCTCTTGGGTTAGCCTTTTGCAGCACGAAAAGGAGGAAAGTTGGCGGAGAGAGAAAAGGAACGCATTCCAACAAAGGTTGCATCCACACTGCAGAAATAATACAGTCTGACTCCACACTAGCTCCCATTTCTCAATGCTAGAGGAGCATGGGAGTTGTAGTTTCACAAGGACTTGAGCCTTCTCTAGATGCATCTACATTTGTGGAAATAAGGTTTGTTTGGGTTTTTCTGTGGTGTCAGGAGTGACTTGAGAAACTGCAAGTCGCTTCTGGTGTGAGAGAATTGGCCGTCTGCAAGGACGTTGCCCAGGGGACATTGCCCGGACGATTTGATGTTTTTATCATCCTTGTGGGAGGCTTCTCTCATGTCCCCGTACGAGGAGCTGGAGCTGATAGAGGGAGCTCATCCGCCTCTCCCCGGATTCGAACCTGCGACCTGTCAGTCTCCAGTCCTGCCAGCACAAGGGTTTAACCCACTGCACCACCGGGGGCTCTGTGATTGTAGGTGAACTATAAATCCCAGCAACTACAACTTCCAAATGTCAAGATTCTATTTTCCACAAACTCTACCAGTGTTCACATTTGGGCATATTGAGTATTCATGTAGAGTTTGGTCCAGATCCATCATTGTTTGAGTCCACAGTGATCTCTGGATGTGGGTGAACTACAACTCCAAAACCTAAGGACACTGCCCACCAAAACCTTCCAGTATTTTCTATTGGTCATGGGAGAACTGTGTGCCAAGTTTGATTCAATTCCATTGTTGGTGGGGTTCAGAATGCTCTGTGATTGTAGGTGAACTATAAATCCCAGCAACTACAACTCCCAAATGTCAAGATTCTATTTTTCCAAACTCCACCAGTGTTCACATTAGAGCATATTGAGTATTTATGCCAAGTTTGGTCCAGATCCATCATTGTTTGAGCCCACAGTGATCTCTGGATGTAGGTGAACTACAACTCCCAAACTCAAGGTCAATGCCCACCCAACCCTTCCAGTATTTTCTGTTGCTCATGGAAGAACTAAGTGCCAAGTTTGATCCATTTCTATCGTTGGTGGGGTTCAGAATGCTCTGTGATTGTAGGTGAACTATAAATCCCAGCAACCACAACTCCCAAATGTCAAGATTCTATTTTCCCCAAACTTCACCAGTGTTCACATTTGGGCATATTGAGTATTCGTGTAGAATTTGGTCCAGATCCATCATCGTTTGAGCCCACAGTGATCTCTGGATGGAGGTGAACTACAACTCCAAAACCAAAGGACACTGCCCACCAAAACCATACAGTATTTTCTATTAGTCATGGGAGAACTGTGTGCCAAGTTTGGTTCAATTCCATCGTTGGTGGGGTTCAGAATGCTCATTGGTTGTAGGTGAACTATAAATCCCAGCAACTACAACTCCCAAATGATAAAATCATTTTTTGAGTGAAGGACATACATTGGGTTCCAATGCTAGAGGAGCATGGGAGTTATAGTTTCACAAGGCCTTTAGCCTTCTCTAGGTGCGTCTACATTTGTGGATATAAGGTTATTGTTGGGACTCAGCCTGGGCTTGAACCACCTGTGAATGTGCTTCAGTCTCCTGATGTTTCTGTGTCTGATGTGGGCAATGAGGAGGGAAGTCAGTCCCCTGTTGCTTCTGAGGTGGGGGATACTGGGACTGACTCAGGTGCAAGATGGAGACATTTTGGTCAATGAGTTTCATGCAGACACTGACAGAGAGGCTTCGCTGCAAAGGGCAGATTCTCATGAGAATGCGTCTGTCAAGCCTTGGGAGAAAGGTTTACTCTCTCCGCCTGTGAGCTTTCCAGATTCTAGTTTGGAAAACAATCTGACACCTGCTAAAGTGAATGAGGAGTCAGATAAGCATAGTTGGTGACAAGCATAGTTGGCAACAAGAGGCCCAATGTTTACGCAGATCCGAAAGAATTCGTCAATTAAAGTCAAAGGCTGGGGGAAAACGAAACCAGTTTTTGGGATTTAAGGTTTGCCTTAAGAGAATCTTGTCAGATCAGGCATCGTTTGGAAACCAAGTTCTTCTGCCATGGACGTCTTGATCGAGGGATCTTGTTTCTGTTGAGTTTTTTAGCCTTTTGGATTGTCTTTGCATCCTGCTGGATTCCTGTCTGGATTAACGCTGTATTTCTTGTGTGGACATTGCTTTGGGTTACTACTGTTTATGGACTAATACTTTTTGCAACCTTCTGATTTTCTTACAAGCTTTTATATCTTCTGGCTATTTACTAAGCTTTAATAAAAGAAGATTTGATTCTTCACTCTTTGTGTGGTGTGTTTTCAGTCAGAGGGCTTTTTCTGGACCTGGAGTGCAACCGTAGTCTGACCCCACTTTCATGGACGGGGCTTCGTGTTATGTAACCCAGGGAGTTGTAGTTTGGTGGGGCATCAGCCCTATTTAGCTGAGAAGGCTAAAGGGCTTGTGGAACCGCAGCTCCACATTGATAGTTGCTGCCTATAGACTTCCGAGCACAAGAGTTGGAAGAGACCTCCTGGGCCATCCAGTCCAACCCCATTCTGCCAAGAAGCAGGAATATTGCATTCAAATCACCCCTGACAGATGGCCATCCAGCCTCTGTTTAAAAGCTTCCAAAGAAGGAGCCTCCACCACACTCCCTCCGGGGCAGAGAGTTCCACTGCTGAACGGCTCTCACAGTCAGGAAGTTCTTCCTCATGTTCAGATGGAATCTCCTTTCTTGTAGTTTGAAGCCATTGTTCCCTTGCGTCCTAGTCTCCAGGGAAGCAGAAAACAAGCTTGCTCCCTTCTCCTCCCTGTGGCTTCCTCTCACGTATTTATCCATGGCCCTCATCACGTCTCCTCTCAGCCTTCTCTTCTTCAGGCTAAACATGCCCAGCTCCTTAAGCCGCTCCTCATAGGGCTTGTTCTCCAGACCCCCGATCTGCTCCCTCCTCCCTGTGGCTTCCTCTCACATATTTATACATGGCCCTCATCATATCTCCTCTCAGCCTTCTCTTCTTCAGGCTAAACATGCCCAGCTCCTTAAGCCGCTCCTCATAGGGCTTGTTCTCCAGACCCTTGATCATTTTAGTCGCCCTCTTTCTCTGGACACATTCCAGCTTAGAGTCAATCTCTCTCTTGAATTGTGGTGCCCAGAATTGGACACAATATTCCAGGTGTGGTCTAACCAAAGCGGAATAGAGCATGGGGAGCATGGACTTCCCTAGATCTAGACACTAGGCTCCTCTTGATGCAGGCCAACATCCCATTGGCTTTTTTTGCCGCTACATCACATTCCTGGCTCATGTATATTGAGAGCCACCAGTGTGATGCAGCAGCTAAAAAGGCTAATGCAGTCCTAGGATACATTCAGAAGACGACAGGGTGCAAATCGAAGGAAGTCCTAGCCCCACTTTCTTCTGCTTTGGCCCCAACTCTCCTGGGATAAGGGCACTGTGTCCATTTTTGGGCACCCAAATTCAACCCCCGCGTCCAGTTCTGGCCCAAGCAACTCAAGGAAGTGATGGACAAGAGGGAACACGTCCCGAATGGTCAAAGGCCTGCGGGAATGACCGAAGGAGGGTGGCATGTTGTGTATGTTGTGTGTGCTGGAGAAGGGAAGCCTGGGAGGTATCACAACGGCTTCCCTTCTCCGCCTTATCTCTGCGCCTTTGAAGGGATCTCGCACAGAACAAGGAGGGAGCTTGTTTCTGCGGCTCATGAGACAAGAATGTGACCCAAGACACATCCACACACACACACACACACACACACACCCCTGAACTTTCTGGCTGCAAGAGCTTTTCCAAAGTGGAATATGGACAGGGTGTATGGAAGCCTCCTAAGAAGATACTGCAAGCTTTCGTTTTGTCTCCCTGCCTGGCAGGTCGGGGTTGGACTAGATGACCTTTGGGGTTCCCTTCTAAATCCCAAGATTCTGGGAAGGGTCCCACTGCTCCAGGTGACCCCAAACTATCCACATTCTCCTTGGGTCACAAAGCAGCAAACCACACAAATATTTCTCTTTCCTTCGTAACACAAATAAATAAACACACACACAAAACAGCAACAGCAATGACAATGAAGAAGGACCATCAAAACCTGCTCCGTCCAGCCAATGGTCAGAACTGACCACAAGGCTTTGTTTTGGGGTTCACTGCAACCCCAATAAATGCCTTTAAGGTCAAGGTTGTGGAAACATAATATTCATGGCATCTACACCAGCCATGGGCCAACTTTGGCCCTCCCTCCAGGTGTTTTGGACTACAACTCCCACAATTCCTAACAGCCTACCGGCTGTTAGGAATTGTGGGAGTTGTAGTCCAAAACACCTGGAGGGAGGGCCAAAGTTGGCCCGTTCCTGCATTAAATCCATCACCAGAATCAGCATCCAACTGAAGGAATAGCAACCTGGGTGTAGTCATCCCTCCGTATCCGTGGATTCAGCATATTAAGTCATCATCATCACCATCATCATCATCATCATCATCATCATCCTTGCACAAATGTGAGCCAAATAGAGTCAGTCTTCCACATCCAAGGGATCTCCACCCATGGATTCCACCATCCACTGCTAGAGTTTTCAAGGCTGCCTGGCCATGTCCCAGAAGCATTCTCTCCTGATGCTTCACCCACATCTATGGCAGACATCCTCAGAAGTCTGTTGGAAACTAGGCAACTGATTTTAGAGCCTTGCAGATCTAAAATCAGGGTAGTAAATAAAGAGCAACACTCAAAAAGCAGGGGAATTCCAGACAAAAAATCAATCAGGGACAGCTAATGTCTCCCAACAAAGGATTCTCCCAGGCAGCAACCAGCCAGGCTTTGAAGCTGCAAGGCCATTTAAAGCTAATCAGGGTGGCCATTTGCAACTTCCATGCTTTCTCCAAGTAAACAAGAGGTTATTTTTCCTCCCACCCTGGACATTATTCCAACAGATATAAACCCCACTTGCCTAGTTTCCAACACACCGCTCTACCAGTGTGGATGCCTGCCATAGATGTGGTTGGAAGGTCAGGAGAGAATGCTCCTGGAACATGGCCAGGCAGCCCCGAAAATTGACAGCAACCCAGTGATTCCGGCCATGAAAGCCTTTGACAACACTCTTTTGCTTCTCAATAATAATATTAATAATAATAATAATAATAATAATAATAATAATAATAATAACCAACTTCATATAATATCCCTTATTATATAATGATAATAATAATAAATAAACTTTATTTAATACCCCTTATTATATAATAATAATACATTTATTTAATACCCCTTATATAATAATAGTAATAATAAATACCTTTATTTAATACCCCTTATATAATAATAATAATAATAATAATAATAATAATAATAATAATAAAAGTATTTAATACCTCTTATTATATAATAATAATAAAACTTTAATACCCCTTATATTATAATAATAATTTATTTAATACCCCTTATATAATAATAATAATAATAATAATAAATGTATTTAATATCCCTTATTATATAATAATAATAATAAACTTTTTTAATAAACCTTGTATAATAATAATAAATAAATTTATTTAATATCCTATTATATAATAATAATAATAAAAACTTTATTTAATACCCCTTATATTATAATAATAACTTATTTAATACCCCTTATATAATAATAATAATAAATAAATAAATAAATTTATTTAATATCCCTTATTATATAATAATAATAATAAACTTTTTAATAAACCTTGTATAATAATAATAATAAATTTATTTAATATCCTATTATATAATAATAATAAAAACTTTATTTAATACCCCTTTTATTATAATAATAATTTATTTAATACCCCTTATATAATAATAATAATAATAATAATAATAATAATAATAATAATAAATAAATTTATTTAATATCCTATTATATAATAATAATAAAAAAACTTTATTTAATATCCCTTATATATTAATAATAATAATAAATAAATTTAATACCCCTTATTATATTATAATAATAAACTTTATTTAATACCCCTTATATAATAATCATAATATAAAAAACTTTATTTAATACCCCTTATAATAATAATAATAATAATAATAATAATAATAAACTTTGTTTAATACCCCTTATATAATAATCATAATATAAAAAACTTTATTTAATACCCTTTATAATAATAATAATAATAAACAACCTTATTTAATGCCCCTTATATAATAATAATAATAATAATAATAATAATAATAATAATCTTTATTTAATACCCTTATTATTATTATTATTATTATTATTATTATTATTATTATTATTATTATTACTTAGTAATGGATGAGCCTTGAGCAGCCCTGGCCTTGGGATCCAGGTGGAGCTCTCTCTCCAAATAAAGTCCCTTCTGCATTGCAATATAATCTGGATTATCAAATCGGGAAATTCATCTTGTCTGCTTTGAACCGGATTAGATGAGTCTACACTGCCATCTAATCCGGTTCAAAGCGGATAATCTGGATTCGGGGTGGCAGTGTAGATGGGGCCTGAGAAGGAATGCGGCTGGGCTGAGGCTCCATGCTGTGGGAGGTGTAGTTTTGCAAGGTCCCCATTCAGAGAGAGTGTGCCAAAGGACACCATCTCAGGGCATGGAGCCAAAGCTTTGGAAAGTGGTGCCAAAGCGCATCCATCCCTCCCTCAGTTCTGCAGTGTAGATGCGCCTAGGTCTCCTTTGATGGGATGGAGGGGGGTCCTCCCATTAAGGACACCCCCTCCCCAATTGGAGCCCTTGCCAGGTTTGGAGGGGGGGGCTTATCATCACCCGAGAGGAAGGAGGCACTTCTCCCCCCCCCCCCCGACCCAGAAGGCATTCGTGTACACAGAAAGAGAGAGAGACACGCATCTGCCTGCATGTCTGGACGCTCCCCGGATACTGTCGGGGGGCAACCCCAGGACCCCCTCCCTTGAAAAGCCCCCTTTTCTGCAGCCCGACAAAAGTCGCATTCCTCTCCCAGGCGGGATTGGGAATTGGGAAGGTGGGGGGCTTGGTGGGAGCCAAGCTACACCATCTGAAGGGAAAGACCCCCCCCCCCCATTTAAGGCTGGAAGGGGGGGGGCAAGGGAAGGGCAGTGTGGGGGGGGCCAAGGAGTCCCCGGGAAAGCCCTGCCGAGGAAGAGTCGGGGTCTTCTGGGCTCTGCTTTGGGGAAAGGGTCCCGCCATGGAGGGGGGGGAGCTGGAAGGGGGGGGGGGGGTCTCCGTGGGGAGAGCGGGGGGGGGGGGCAGGCTGGGGGCCAAGGAGTCCCCGGGAAAGCCCTGCCGAGGAAGAGTCGGGGTCTTCTGGGCTCTGCTTTGGGGAAAGGGTCCCGCCATGGAGGGGGGGGAGCTGGAAGGGGGGGGGGGGGGGGGTCCGTGGGAGCCGGGGGGGGGGGGGGGGCAGGCTGGGGGCCAAGGAGTCCCCGGGAAAGCCCTGCCGAGGAAGAGTCGGGGTCTTCTGGGCTCTGCTTTGGGGAAAGGGTCCCGCCATGGAGGGGGGGAGCTGGACGGGGGGGGGGGGGGGGGGGCTCCGTGGGAGAGCCGGGGGGGGGGGGAGGCAGGGGGGCCAAGGAGTCCCCGGGAAAGCCCTGCCGAGGAAGAGTCGGGGTCTTCTGGGCTCTGCTTTGGGGAAAGGGTCCCGCCATGGAGGGGGGGAGCTGGACGGGGGGGGGGGGGGGGGGGCTCCGTGGGGAGGGGGGGGGGGGAGGCAGGTGGGGGCCAAGGAGTCCCCGGGAAAGCCCTGCCGAGGAAGAGTCGGGGTCTTCTGGGCTCTGCTTTGGGGAAAGGGTCCCGCCATGGAGGGGGGGGGGACTGGGGGTCTCCGCCGCTGCTCACCTGGCCGCCCCCTCGGAGGAAGGAAGGGAAGAAGGGAGCCCAGCAGCCCCGACGCAGCCAGCCCCGCCGAGCAGATTCGGATTACCGGCGCATCCGCACTCCCTCTGACGCAGGCGCACCCCCCCCCCGCCCCCCCGCCTCCCTCCCAGGCGCGCCCCCGACGCCCCCTCCCTCCCCCCTCCCCTCCTGCGCGCGCACCTGGCCGGCTCGGTTCCCCCCTTTTCCCAGGAGAAGCCTCAGGGAGAAGGAGACCCCCCCCTCCGTCAGGGCGGCGCCTCAGAATGGGAGAGAGAGAGAGAGGGGCCCCCAGAGGACAGCCAGGCCCACCCCCTTCTGCAAGGCAGGAGAGAAGGAAGGAACGCACCGTTCAAGCCCTCCCGACAGATGAACATCCAGCCTGTGTGGAAGAAGGAGAAGAGGAGGAGGTGGGCACCCAGCCTTTGCTCAGAGGCGGCCCTAGGTAATTTTCAATGGTATTTTGGCGCCCCCCCCCAACCAATTATTGATATATATTTTCTGTTCGTCGTGGGAGTTCTGTGTGCCATATTTGGTTCAATTCCATCATTGGTGGAGTTCAGAATGCTCTTTGATTGTAGGTGAACTATACATCCCAGTAACTACAACTCACATATGTCAAGGTCTATTTTCCCCCCAGAGCGCCTCAAGAGCGCCCCTGGGCAGAATCAACTATACTGCAAATGCTTACTTTGCGTAAAAAAATGCTGAGGCTCCCCCCGGACTGCTAGGGCTGTTGTGAGCTGAGGGGGCGCTCCTCAAGTGGTGGTCGAGGGGCATTTACAGAGGTGCCTCTGCACCCCTGGCAAAAAAAAAAGTGTATTGCGACCGCTTACTTTGCGCAATGGATGAGCCGCCCCTGCCTCTGCTTAACAACAACAGCAACAACAGCAATAGAATAATAGTTGGAAGGGAACCCCAGAGGCCACCCAGTCCAACCCAGCTTCTACCAGGCAGGCAGGCAGGAAGGAAGGAAGGCCCCCTCCAAGCCCTCCCGACAGATGAACATCCAGCCTCAGGCAAAGGAGAAGGAGAGGAGGAGGAGAATGATAGAAGAGCTGGAAGGGAACCCCAGAGGCCATCCAGTCCAACCCAGCTTCTAACAGGCAGGAAAGAAGGAAGGAAGGCCCCTCCAAGCCCTCCCGGCAGACAAACATCCAGCCACAGGGGAAGAAGGAGAAGGAGAGGAAGAGGAGGAGAAGGATAGAAGAGCTGGAAGGGAATCCCAGAGGCCATCCAGTCCAACCCTGCTTCTGGCAGGCAGGCAGGCAGGCAGGCAAGCAAGAAGAAAGGAAGGAAGGAAGGAAGGAAGGAAGGAAGGAAGGAAGGAAGGCAGGCAGGCAGGAAGGCAGGCAGGCAGGCAGGAAGGCACCCTCCAAGCCCTCCCGACAGATAAACATTCAGCCTCTGTGGAAGAAGAAGGAGAGGAGGATGAGGAGAATGATAGAAGAGCTGGAAGGGACCCCAAGAGGCCATCCAGTCCAACCCCACTTCTAACAGGCAGCGTCCAAGTCCTCCTGACAGGTGGGCACCAGCCTCTACTTAACAACAACAAACAGCAAACAACAACAACAACAGCAACAATAGAATAATAGTTGGAAGAGAACACAAGGGCTATCTAGTACATCCCTCTTCTGCCATGCAGGAAAAGCCCATTGACAAATGGCCATCCAGCTGCTGCTCAATAACAACACCAACAATACTATAATAATAGTTGGAAGGGACCCCAAGGGCCATCCAGCCTCTGTTTAAAAGCTTCCAAAGAAGGAGCCTCCACCACACTCTGGGGCAGAGAGTTCCACTGCTGAATGGCTCTCACAGTCAGGAAGTTCTTCCTTATGTTCAGGTGGAATCTCCTCTCTTGTAGTTTGAAGCCATTCTTCCCTTGCGTCCTAGTCTCTCTCCAGAGAAGCAGAAAGGAAGCTCCCTCCCTCCTCCTCCCTGTGGCTTCCTCTCACATACTTATACATGGCTATCATATCTCCTCTCAGCCTTCTCTTCTTCAGGCTAACATGCCCAGCTCCTTAAGCCGCTCCTCATAGGGCTTGTTCTCCAGACCCTTGATCATTTTAGTCGCCCTCCTCTGGACACATTCCAGCTTGTCAATATCTCTCTTGAATTGTGGTGCCCAGAATTGGACACAATATTCCAGGTGTGTTCTAACCAAAGCGGAATAGAGCATGGGGAGCAGGACTTCCCTAGATCTAGACACTAGGCTCCTCTTGATGCCTGAGGCCAAAATCCCATTGGCTTTTTTGCCGCCACATCACATTCCTGGCTCATGTTTAACTTGTTGAGACTCAAGAGTGGTTCACAACTAAAAGTATTTGAATACAGCTTAAAATATACAACTTATCATAGAATCCTAGAGTTGGAAGAGACCTCCTGGGCCATCCAGTCCAACCCCATTCTGCCAAGAAGCAGGAATATTGCATTCAAATCACCCCTGGCAGATGGCCATCCAGCCTCATAGAATCCTAGAGTTGGAAGAGACCTCCTGGGCCATCATCCAGTCCAACCCCATTCTGCCAAGAAGCAGGAATATTGCATTCAAATCACCCCTGACAGATGGCCATCCAGCCTCTGAATCCTAGAATCCTAGAGTTGGAAGAGACCTCCTGGGCCATCATCCAGTCCAACCCCATTCTGCCAAGAAGCAGGAATATTGCATTCAAATCACCCCTGACAGATGGCCATCCAGCCTCTGAATCCTAGAATCCTAGAGTTGGAAGAGACCTGGGCCATCATCCAGTCCAACCCCATTCTGCCAAGAAGCAGGAATATTGCATTCAAATCACGCCCGACAGATGATCAATCCAGCCTCTGAATCCTAGAATCCTAGAGTTGGAAGAGACCTCCTGGGCCATCATCCAGTCCAACCCCATTCTGCCAAGAAGCAGGAATATTGCATTCAAATCACCCCTGGCAGATGGCCATCCAGCCTCTGAATCCTAGAATCCTAGAGTTGGAAGAGACCTCCTGGGCCATCATCCAGTCCAACCCCATTCTGCCAAGAAGCAGGAATATTGCATTCAAATCACCCCTGACAGATGGCCATCCAGCCTCTGCTTCAAAGCTTCCAAAGAAGGAGCCTCCACCACAATCAAAACAGTATTAAACAATATTAATATTAAAACAATCCAGGTAAAAACCATAAAAACCAAGTCTCAACAGCCCTGGATGGTTTTAAACGCCTTCCTCTTTAACAGCCTGCCTGAATAAAAGGTTATCAAAGTACAAAAAAATCCAGATGGTCTGCTTTGAACTGGATTATATGGCAGTGTAGAAGGGGCCTGTGATTCCTAGATCCTAAATCTTGGCTTTGCTTTGCTTTCTTTTTGCCACCAAACTGCAGGACGGTCTATTTCTCCCTCGTGTTGGTCTTGACCAGTGGTTCTCCACCTTCCTGATGCTGCGACCCCTGAATCCAGTTCCTCATGTTGTGTTGATCCCCAACCACAACATTATTTTTGTTGCGGCTCCATAACTGTAATTTTGCTAATGTTATGAATCATAATGTAAATATTTGATATGCAGGATGTATTTTCATTCACTGGACCAAATTTGGCACAAATACTCAATACGCCCCAATTTGAATACTGGTGGGGTTGGGTTGGGGGTATTGATTTTGTCATTTGGGAGTTGTAGTTGCTGGGATTTATAGTTCATTTAAATTCTAAGAGCATTCTGAACTCCACCAACGATGCAATTGAACCAGACTTGGCACACAGAACTCTCATGACCAACAAAAAATGCCGGAAGGGTTTGGTGGGCATTGACCTTGAATTTGGGAGCTGTAGTTCACCTACAGGAGCCCCCAGTGGCGCAGTGGGTTAAAGCACTGAGCTGCTGAGCTTGTTGATCGAAAGGTCACAGGTTCGATTCCGGGGAGCGGCGTGAGCTTCCGCTGTCAGCCCTAGCTTCTGCCAACCTAGCAGTTCGAAAACATGCAAATGTGAGTAGATCAATAGGTACCATTCCGGCGGGAAGGTAACGGTGCTCCATGCAGTCCTGCCAGTGGCCACATGACCTTGGAGGTGTCTACGGACAACGCCGGCTCTTCGGCTTAGAAATGGAGATGAGCACCAGAGTCCCAGAGTCAGACATGACTGGACTTAATGTCAGGGGACTACCTTTACCTTTAGCTTTTTAGTTCACCTACATCCGGAGAGCACTGTGAACTCAAACAATGATGGATCTGGATGAATACTCAATATGCCCAAATGTGAACACTGGTGAAGTTTGGGGTAAATAGAACTTGAAATTTGGGAGTTATAGTTGCTGGAATTTATAGTTCCCCTGCAATCCGAGAGCATTCTGAAGCCCAACAATGATACAATTTGGCCAAACTTCCCACACAGAACCCCCATGATCAACAGAAAATACTGTTTTTGATGGTCTTTGGTGACCCCGTTGACACCCCCTCGCGACCCCCCCAGGGGTCCCGACTCCCATGTTGAGAAACACTGGTCTTGACCCTGCTCTCTAACCTGTGAAGGCCACTCTGGGTCTTGGTCCAGTCCTGTGGGCATTGGGAGCCCATCCCCGGGCTGGATTTTGCTCCCTTTGGCCTCTCCCAGGAGCCACGGACAGCTCTCTTTCTGGCATGCCAAGCTGGCCACCCCTTCGCAGCTGCCGGTGTTCCATGCTGCATGCCATTGGTGGGCGAAGCCAATCTGGACAAGGCCAAAGGGTGCCAGGAATGCACTTCTAGGTCATGATATCGAGCTCTTTTGGGGGGCCCCTCCAGAGAGGAGAGCCCTAGGACTACACCAAAGAGAGTCCTGGATACCTTGGTGAGATTTTTCCGGAAGCCAATCCAAGAGCGCAGGAATATTTTTAATGTGAAATCAGCTCACCAGAGGCGGAAGAAGTCCAGCGATCGAGGTTTATTTGCAATTCAGCTGAGTTGGATGCAACTGTAGGGATAGTTCCTCTACAAGCATACAGATACAAAGATTTCAGGCATTTTTATACAGTACAGGACAAAAGAAAGCAGTTTGAAACTCCCGCCGCCCCTTGCCGGCCGGCTTGACGCTGATTGGCTGAGGCTGGAACAGCTGGGAGGAGGCTTGGCGGCCCGCCTCGGTTTTCAGCCAATCAGAACGTTCCCGCGCTTCGGGAGGGCCAATGGGCGCCCTCCGCTCGCTTCTGAGCCTGGGCCAATCAGGAGCGAGGAGGGCGGGACGGCCGCAGACAAAGGGGAAAATGATGGGATTTGGATTTCCTGCCTGCTGGAATGCGGGCTTTGTCTTGGGCGGGAAAAGGGTGATATTTGGTAAACAAAGAGCTTTCCTGTCCTTGATGGGTCTGGCGAGTGATTTGAATGGGCTAGATCGATATCGGACCACCCGGAGGGTCAACAATACCTGGGTGAATTAATCAGTCTCTTTTTCCGAGGTCCTACTGACCCCTCTTCCCTTGCTGGCCTAGCTCCGAGGGCTAGGGTTGGGGATCAGCAGCATTGTTCGTGCTGATGAGTCAATCAATGGGTGATTGAGGAAGAGGCTGGGGCTCTTCCCTCAGGCAGTACCTGGTCACGCCGGTTTTTGTGGGGCGAAGGTCAGGGGGGTGAGGATACAGAGGAATTCATAAGGGTTACATATATCATAATCATAAGGCATAGGCATCTCTAATACACAGGCATCTCATAATATCCCATCCCCATCCCCAGCGAAAGTTTATTACAATATTGGATCTTTATTATAACGCAAACTGGAGATCTCATAGTCCTTTGGCAAAGGTGCGTGGAAACTGAGGCTGCTTGCATTTCAAGGCAAGCACCAGAAGGAAGTTCCTAAGCCAGGGATGTGGCAAACAGTTCAGTTCATGAAGCAGAGAGTCAATAAGAAAAAGGCAGGAGCCCAGTGATGGGCGCTGGGTTGGGTAGTAGCAGAGTCCATAGTCCAGTGCATAAGTCAGAGAGTTCACAAAGAGGAGACAGGAACCCAGTTATGTGCGCTGGGTCAGGAAGCAGCAGAATCCATTGTCCGGCCCTTGGCGAACTACAAATACTTGGGAGGGGAGGGGAAAGATGCTCGGCATCAGTCACACATTGCGGGATGGGCGCTCCCCTTGGCACCCAGAGCCCACCTGTCTCCTGAACCGCTGGCAATGCAGACCACAGGCCAGGTGTTGCCATTCGTCATGGCTGCTATTTGCAAGCACAGCAGGCCAATGGGCTTTGTGGGCAGGAGAAAGGGATTCCTGGGCAGGGCGGGCAGGGCGGGCATTGGCTGCATCAGCTGCAGCAAGAGCGGCCCTTAAGGGACGGGGCCAAAAGGGAAGGGGGCCATGCCCATGTTTGGATCCCTTCATGTCTGAAGCTGTGGGGATTCAGCTGCTCCCTTCACCACATCACACCATCATCATTATTATTAGGTTCTTGTGGGTTTTTTCGGGCTATAGGGCCATGTTCTAGAGGCATTTCTCCTGACGTTTCGCCTGCGTCTATGGCAAGCATCCTCAGAGGTAGTGAGGTCTGTTGGAAATAGGAAAAGGGGTTTATATATCTGTGGAATGCAGGCGAAATGTCAGGAGAAATGCCTCTAGACCATGGCCATATAGCCCGAAAAAACCCACAAAAACCTAGTGATTCCAGCCATGAAAGCCTTTGACAATACATCATTATTATTGTTGACCATTTCCGCTCCCTTGGCAGCCACCTCTCCATCAAAGTCAACATTGACACCGAAATATAACACCACCTGAGCTCTGCGAGTGCAGCATTTTTCCGAATGCAGTGCCGGATCAAGACTGTTCATTATTTACTGTCTTGAAAATGAACAAAATCTGGTTGCTAGTATTTTAAAAAACTCACCCGGATCAAAACAATAAGTAGTCAACACCACTCCGGAAGAGGAGAACTCCAGACAGCAAACAATAAAGGGCCAGTTCAGAGAATCCTAGAATCCTAGAGTTGGAAGAGACCTCCTGGGCCATCATCCGGTCCAACCCCATTCTGCCAAGAAGCAGGAATATTGCATTCAAAGCACCCCTGACAAAGGGCCATCCAGCCTCTGCTTAGAAGCCTCCAAAGAAGGAGCATCCACCACACTCCGGAGCAGAGAGTTCCACTGCTGAACGGCTCTCACAGCCAGGAAGTTCGTCCTCATGTTCAGATGGAATCTCCTTTCTTGTAGTTTGAAGCCATTGTTCCACTGCGTCCTAGTCTCCAGGGAAGCAGAAAGGAAGCTTGCTCCCTCCTCCTCCCTGTGGCTTCCTCTCTCATATTTATCCATGGCCATCATGTCTCCTCTCAGCCTTCTCTTCTTCAGACTAAACATTCCCAGCTCCTTAAGCCGCTCCTCATAGGGCTTGTTCTCCAGAACCTGGATCATTTTAGTCGCCCTCCTCTGGACACATTCCAGCTTGTCAATATCTCTCTTGAATTGTGGTGCCCAGAATTGGACACAATATAATACTGTGAACTACTTTGTGTCTCAGGCCCCTTCTACACTGCCATATAATCCAGATTATCAAAGCTGAAAATCCACATTATCTGCTATTATATTTCAACCAGGGGCATCTTTGCTATGAGTCTATACTGTCATATAATCTAATTCAAAGTGGACAACCTGGATTTTGGATGGCAGTATAGATCCAGCCTTAGACCCCTTCTACACTGCCACATAATCCAGATGATCAAATCAGATGATCCACATCATCTGCTTTGAGGCCCTTTCTACAGTGCCGTATCAATAGTGTTCATTATTTACTGTCTTGAAAATGAACAATATCTGGTTGCCAGTATTTAAAAAAAAACTCACCAGAATCAAAACAATAAGTAGTCAACACCACTCCGGAAGAGGAGAACTCCAGACAGCAAACAATAAAGGGCCAGTTAACACTTCTCAAACAGAGGGTGCCTTCAGGCAACAACAGTTAGGCCACCTCTATGCAGATATATTGTATATTGTAATTGTGTCCTTGGTGGCATTGAATTCTTGCCTTGTAAACTGCCTCAAGTCACCGGAAAGCTGAGGGGCGGTATAGAAATGTACTAAATACATACATAAATAAATACCCTCCCTGATTGACTTTGCATCTTAATGGCTACTCAATGCTACTCAAGCTGGTCACTTGCTCTAAACAGACAAGGGTTCTTTCTCCCACCCTGGAAATTATTCCACAGGTGTAGGAAGGTGTGGCTCCACTTGCTTCACTGTCAGCACACTTCTGAGGATGCCATTAGCCACAGATGCAGGTGAAACGTCAGGAGGGAATGCTGCTGAGAAATGACCAGACAGCCTGAAAGATTCACAGCGACCCAGGGAGGGCTTCTTTCCACGCTTGGTCTTGCTGCTGCTCCTTCCAAGCCCCTGGGCTTCCCTTGCAAGGCTTTGGGGCTGTGTCGCTGTCTGAGAAGCCACACACTCCACGGTTGTGTCTTTTGTAATTGAAGCCAATCCAGGTCTGCAGAGTTGTGTGCAAAGACAACTCCGGGGCTGGCTTCCTGCTCAGGCCACAGACGAACTGGACAATGGGGGCTCCAGGCTGAATAATGGGGGGAGCGGTCACTCAGGCGCCAAAGGAGAGTTCCATCCAAGCGTCCATCTGGGAGCGATGCCAAGGGGGATCATCACACACACACACACAAACACACACACACACACAAGCCTGGCAGCCTCATGCCCAGCTCTGCAGGGTTTCTGGGTAAGCAGGACATGAATAATACAGCAAATTATTATTATTATTATTATTATTATCTTTATTTATACCCTGCAAAATCTCCCGAAGGACTCGATGCGGCTTACGAAGGCCGAGGCCGCCAACTACAACATACAATACACAATAAACTCATAAAAATAAAATAAAACTCATAAGCAAATAATAAACCTCAAGCAACAATAAAACAGTCAAACGATGACACCATGACGCAATTTAAAACCTAGAGGCCGGGACAAATGTAATAGACAAAATTTAAATGTGCTGAACTTGACAGGTAATATGTAGAGCTATTTGGAGGTAGGTGCAATGTGCAGATAATCCTGAATCTCTAACCAAGTGCATTTGGGACTTGATGCCGGGAGTTTCCTATTCTGGAAAGGCACACTGGAACAGCCAGGTCTTCAGGCTCTTCCTAAAGACTGCCAGCGTAGGGGCTTGTCCTTGGGGAGAGAGTTCCAGAGTCAGGGGGCCACCACAGAGAAGGCCCTGTCCCTTGTCCCCACCAAACGCGCCTGCGACGCAGGTGCGATCGTGAGCAGGGCCTCTCCAGATGAACAGAGGGATCGTGTGGGTTCGTATACGGAGATGCGGTCACGCAGGTAGGCGGGTCCCAAACCGTTTAGGGCTTTGAAGATGAGCACCTGCACCTTGAATTGGGATCGGAAAATGAATGGCAGCCAATGGAGCTCCTTGAACAGGAAGGTTGACCTCTCTCTGTAAGGGGCCCCAGTTAACATCCTGGCTGCCGCCCGCTGGACTAGCTTAAATTTCCGAGCCGTTTTCAAGGGCAGCCCCACATAGAGCGCATTACAGTAGTCCAGTCTAGAGGTGACTAAGGCATGGACCACCCCGGCCAGATCAGCCTTTACGAGGCAAGGTCACAGCTGGCACACGAGTCTCAGTTGTGCAAAAGCCCTTCCGGACACCGCCGACGCCTGAGCCTCAAGCGTAAGTGACACTCTGTACATGCTCTGGGGATCTGTGGGACCTTCTGTCCACTTCTCTCAGAGACTCTTTTCCCACTGATCCTTCCACACTTGAAATCGAGCAATTTAAAGCGGTCTTGGAAAGTGATAACGAAACCCAAAGCGTTGATACTCAGTCCCATTAAGCGGGTGGGCAATACCAGCAGTGGGTCACCTGTGAATCCGTGCACCTGGCGAGACGAAGATGCTAGCCCAATGTTCCCCCATCAAGAAATCTCACCAAGTTGAAGAAGAAGCCACCGAGGTATTCTATTCATGACAGCGGAAGTGATGCCAGCTCGTGGTAATCCGCCAAAGGAAGCTGAGATGCCATAACATTGAAAAGCAGGCATTTTTATACAGTCAGACCCTTTGAAATTCCCATTCCCGCCCCAGCTGGAGCCAGCTCTGCAGTGATTGGCTGAGCTCCACTGACATCATGAACAGCTGAGGGAGGATTCCCTGCAGAGGCGGGACTGCGGCACCCATCAGCCAATAGGAAAGCGTTCCCTGCTTCCAATGCAGATTCATGCTCTCCAATGGCTGACGAGGGGCAGGCTGATCCGGGAGACAAAGGAAGTATAAAGAGTTCTGAATGGATTATCGGGTCCCAGCGAGATTGCAAATGCAATGGACTGTCGTTCTTCCTCGTCAGATACTATCGGCCCTATTGAATCACTGAGAAGGCTTTGGATGCCATGGTTCCTTCCATAGGGATCCTGGGGATTATAGTTCTGTGACGGCGTGAGTGGCGCCACCTATACATATAACTGTTATTTGCAAGATTTAAACTGTTGTATCATGCTTAATCCTGCCTTTTTACCCTGCCTATGTACAGTTGGATTGATTGGTTATTTATAGCTGTCAATCAATGTTGTTTGCACCAGTTGAATTGCTTGCTCAGCTCAACTGTTTGGCTCCACCTCTTCCTGGAGGAGGGGAGTGCTTCCCTCTTTCATTCCACCATCAGATTTTCTACCAGATGGACGTAAGAGACTTGGCTCTAAAAGCCCCTGATTAAGTTGCCTCTCAGCACCAATTCTGAGGTTCTTACCTTTGAGACTTATGCTTCATGTTCAGATCAACCTGAATGACGTTGGGAAGTCTCAAGCGCCTTCAAACCAGTTCTTTTGGCACCAAAGGAAGACTTTGTGTCTTCAAACATAGGCCATTTGAACTGGGGTTGTGGATTGCTCCGGCATTCACAGCCATTGAGAAAGAGGGACCTGGAAAAGCTTCTCAGCTGCAAAACTCCTTGGACCCAAGACAACCAGAGACTGTAATGTATATTCCCTTCACCCCTTTGAAACTTCCAGCTTATTGCCTTAAAGATATAACTTTTTGTGAACAACAAAACCTATTTTGAGTTATCTATAGTGTTTGGGTCTTTGGGAGTTCCAGTTTCCTAAAGGAGGGCAAGAAGCAATCCCCTGGGGAAAGATGTCACGTCCATACCTCTTTCACTAAGACCTATAGCCCCCAGGCCCTGAACTGGTCCTCCAAGGCAGAGGGACTCTAAATGCCTGGCGAAACTACAAATCCCATAGAACAGGTCCATAAGTGGGATCAAATTGGCTTCACGGTTGTCAAATTCATAGCATAATAATAATAATACTAATAATACTAATAATACTTTATTTAATACCCCGCCACCATCTCCCCAACGGGGACTCGGGGCGGCTTACATGAGGCCAAGCCCAACAGCATATTACAATAAGGTAAAACCAAAACACAATAACAACACAGTAAAACACATACAACATATGAGTACAAAGACAATAAAGCAAAATCATACACAGTAAAATAAAATAATATAACATAACAATGAGCGGGCTGCATGTGTAAGATATTAATCATTATAATAATAATTCCCTTGGGAAGAGCCAGATATCCTGGTACTTGGACTTAATGTGCACGTGTGCTGCGATGTTATGTACCTGTAATAATAATGATAATGATAATAATAATTCCCCTTGAAATGCCATGGCAAATTCACTTGGAATCCCAGGATTTGCACCTTTGGGAGATACAGAATGCCCAGCTAGAGGCCTCTAGTGCTCCTCCAAACTACATATCCCAGGATGCCTAAGGGAAGAGCGTGGCAATTCAAACTACAAGAAAGGAGATTCCATCTGAACATTAGAAGAGCTTCCTGACTGTGAGAGCCGTTCAGCAGTGGAACTCTCTGCCCCGGAGTGTGGTGGAGGCTCCTTCTTTGGAAGCTTTTAAACAGAGGCTGAATGGCCATCTGTCGGGGGTCCTTTGAATGCGATTGTCCTGCTTCTCGGCAGAATGGGGTTGGACTGGATGATGGCCCATCATGTCTCTTCCAACTCAGCTAGGATTCTAGGATTATAATAATAATAATAATAATAAAAGCCAGATTATTATATTTTATTATTATTATTTTAAAAATTATTATATTTATTTATGCCCCACTTTTAATAATATTTATTAGGGCTGGGTAACCACGGAAAAATGTGTTTCTAAACTCGATTTGTTTCCAGGGAGCGCTAGCGTTTCTAAATTCTAAAGACTTCCGAAATTTGAGATTTCAAAGTTTACGAAATTTCGTTAATTTCAAATCGATTCGTTAATGGCGGACGCGATTGCACAATATGCTAAAAAACCCTCCAAATGGGAGAGGGGAACTTCTGAAGCTTCCCTCTCCCTCGGTTGTTGACTGTTGTTGTGATAAAACAAACAACAACTACAAAACCTGCACCAGGCATGCGGAAAAAATGACAAATATAATTACGAAATAAACTGAAAAAATTGTTTCGAATCTAATTTACTCCTCAGACTATTCCTGCATGGCTCAATATCGGATCGTAAGCTAATTTAAATACGAATTAATAACGAATTACGAAATTAAGGGACGAAACCGCCCAGCCCTAATATTTATTTGTACCCCGCTATATGGTCAGGGTCTGCACTGACCATTTAACGCGATTCCAAACTGCCTTAACGAGCAGTGCAGATCCAGCTTAAAGTGGGATCATAATGCCAACAGGCCAGTCTGAGCCACGTGCAAAGAAAGGCACTGCTTGTTTTGGTCCGGGCAAAAAGAGGGCGCATGCGCAGTCGGCTCCCTCTAGCGGTGAGAAGCACGAATACACCCCAACCGAGTAATCCCCAATGTGGTTTGAGCACCAAAGAGAGCGCATGCGCAGAGCCAGCTCCCTCTAGCGGTGAGAAGCACGAACACACCCCAGCCGAGTAATTCCAAATGTAGTTCGGGATACCAAAGAGAGCGCATGCGCAGATCCGGCTCCCCCTAGCGGTGGGAAAGAGGACGATGTCATTCCTTGGCTCAACGCTCGGATCTCTATTGAGGAAGGAACCGGAAGTGCGCTGCCAGCGTTTCCGGCCGTGCCTCTTTCGAGGTTGGACCAAGATGGCGGCGCTTGGGACATTCCGGTAGCGCGTGGGAGGCGAAGGAAGGCAGGCAGGCAGGCAGGCGCGTGGAGGCATGGCGTCGGCGGCGGGGAGGACGGTGCTGGTGCGTGGGCTGCCGGCTTCGGCGAAGGGCCCGGACCTGGAGCGGGAGTTCGGCCGCGTGGGGCCTGTGCGCAGGGCCGTGGCCGTCACCAAGCCCGGTGAGAGGACAGGAAACAAGGCCCTCCCTCCGGGTGTTTTGGACTACAACTCCCACAATAAGTCCTAACCAAACAGTTGGTAGTCTCTCATCTGGTATCAGCCATGGATGGAGCTGCTGGGTTTCAGCCTGCCACTTTTGGACTCTCGCTTGCTGAGATGATCCAGCGTGTGCCTCTGTAGATCTTAGAAAACTATTTCTAGATTTAAGGCATTGGCGTGCTGGCTGACATCCAAACAGGGGATATGTATATGTTTTTTTTTTACAGTTTTACAATATTGTGTTCTATTGATACTGATATTATCTGAATCTGGCGTTGAATTGTCGAAGGCTTTCATGGCCGGAATCACTGGGTTGTTGTAGGTTTTTTCAGGTTATATGGCCATGATCTAGAGGCATTCTCTCCTGACGTTTCGCCTGCATCTATGGCAAGCATCCTCAGAGGTAGTCAGGTCTGTTGGAACTAGGAAAATGGGTTTATATATCTCTGGAATGACCAGGGTGGGACAAAGGACTCTTGTCTGCTGGAGCTGGTGTGAATGTTTCAACTGACCACCTTGATTAGCCTGGCAGTGCCTGGAGCAAACTTTTGTTGAGAGGTGATTAGATGTGCCTGATTGTTTATTTATTATTTATTTATTTACTTTGGTTATATACCGCTGTTCTCAGCCCAGGGGCGACTCACAGCGGTGTACAACATAGGAAGAACAAAATTCAAAATTCAAGACACAGTATAAAATAATTCACAATCCAGCATTAAGCAAAAAAACCATCGTCATTACTATGAAAACTCTCTGTTGTTTTACTGTTGTAATTTCAGAGGTTTTTTAAAATACTGGTAGCCAGATTTTGTTCATTGTTCATTTTCATGTTTTCCTCCTTTCTGTTGAACTTGTCCACATGCTTCTTGTGGATTTCAATGGCTTCTCTGTGTCACCTGACATGGTGGTTGTGAGAGTGGGCCATACAAACAATCTACAGACCCACCAAGAAAATCCAACAAATGCTACGTTCAGCAAAGGACAAGAGGGATCCTCTCACCTCTGCAGGAGTCTACCATTGTATCCCATGCAGCTGTGGACAAGAAGTCTCCAGAGGGACCACCAAACGCAGCATTGCCCAAGCACGAATCAAGGCACATGAAAGGCACTGCAGACTACTTCAACCAGAGAAATCAGCCAGAGCAGAGCACTTGATGAACCGACCTGGACACAGCATATCATTGGAAATGCTGGACCACTCTCACAACCACCAGGTCAGGCTACACAGAGAAGCCATTGGCATCCACAAGAAGCATGAGGACAATGTCAACAGAAAGGAGGAAACAATGAAAATGAACAAAATCTGGCTACTAGTATTAAAAAACTCTAAAATTACAACAGCACAACAACAGACAGGAAACAAACAAGGACATCTAATCACCTCTCAACAAAACTTTGCTCTAGGCACTGTCAGGCTATTATATGCTAATCAAGGTGGTCAGTTGAAACATTCACACCTCGCTCCAGCAGACAAGAGTTCTTTGTCCCACCCTGGTCATTCCACAGATATATAAACCCTTTTTCCCAGTTCCAACAGACCTCACTACCTCTGAGGATGCAGGCGAAACGTGAGGAGAGAATGCCTCCAGACCATGGCCATATAGCCCGAAAAAACCTACAACAACCCACTGGTGTTGAATTATTGCCATAATTTGTAAGCTGCCCCGAGTCTTCCTTCAGAGTGAGAAGGGCAGGGTATAAGTACAGTAAATAAATAAATACATTTATTTATTTATCTATCTATCAGGAGCGAACCAAACAGTTGGTAGTCTCTCATTTGTTACCAGCCATGGATTGAGGTGCTGGATTTGAGCCTGCCACTTTTGGACTCTCGCTTGCTGAGTTGATCCAGAGAATGTCTTTGTAGATCCTAGAAAACTATTTCTTGATTGAAAGTGTTGGCGCGCTGGCTGATATCCAAACAGGGGATATTGGTTGCTACTTCCCGGCGATGAGTTGCTAACCTTTGGCCCCTGCTTGCCCCTCTCTCTGATAGGCAGTGAAGCCTGTCGTGGCTTTGGATTTGTCACGTTCTCCTTGCCAGAAGATGCCCAGAGAGCCATCCAGGAGGTCACCTCTTTTGGGAACCGCAAGATCAGCGCAACGATTGCCAATCCAAAACCCAGGCAGAAAGGGAAGAAGAAAGCCGGTAAGCATAAGTGCCTTCATTGTTTCCTGCCTTTGGCACTTGCAAGAGTTGGTGTTCTTGGAATGGGACACACGAATGATGCTTCTTTCCAGGCAGTCTCTTCAGCTCTGTCGTTTCCAGTGGCCAAAATAATGCCCTTCTTGCCACGTTTTGCTGTTTCTTCTGGGTGTTTCTGGCCAAGAAGATTAGTTCAGAAGATTTGGTGACAAAAAATGGTTGAGACAAATAGCTGGAGCCACGTGTTGAGCTGTTTGTTAGGAGATAGATTGGGGGCACAGAGAGCAAATAAACAGGCAGAGTATTGTAGTGGTGAGACAAACTGCCTTGTGGTTTGGTGAGATTTCCTTCTGGGTGGGTTTTACATCACTTCTGTGGGATAAAATGTCAGAGATACTTCTTCCCAAAATGGCATCAAGGGACTTGCTCCTGGGTCTCATGCCAGGGGTGCCGCTTTGTTTACGGGCTTTGTATGTGCTTGTGTTTGTGTTTATTGGAATGTTATTTTGTTATTGTATTCATATGGTTTTTTAATGCAATTTTGATACTGTTGCTTGTTGCTTATGTTTTGGTTTTATTTTGCTGTAATATGTTGTCCGGTCTTGGCCTCATGTTAGCCGCCCCGAGTCCCCGTTGGGGAGATGGTGGCAGGGTGTAAATAAAGACCATTATTACATTTATTATTATGGCATTGCACCTTCCCTCCCGGTGTGACCTGCTGATGTGTCTTCTTGGTTTTAGAGGCTTCTGAAGGTTCCCAGGAAGCGCAGAAGCCGCCAAAGAAGAAAGGAGCGTCAAAGAAGGCCAGGCTGATCATTCGCAACCTGAGTTTCAAGGTAGGAGCAAAAGGCAGAGGAGTCTCATAGAATCAAAAAGTTGGAAGAGACCTCATGGGCCATCCAGTCCAACCCCATTCTGCCAAGAAGTAGGAATATTATTATTGTGTGTGGGGTATTATTGTGTGGGGGGCAGGTAGAAGTGGGGGTCCCCTCTGTTGTTGTTATATTTTTAGATCTCTTTCCTGTCTTAAAACAAGACTCAAAGTGGCTCCCAACACTATAAACATTAAAATAGAATCAAACATGGAATTGTTGGGAAATCACATATAACCATTAAGAACTGTTAACATAATTCCAACATAACACAGCCTCCCCTGGGTGATGCCCAGTTCTGTTTGCGTGAATTAGGGCCATTTCAGGGTCGTAAAACACCTCCCCCACTTTTAGCGGTACCTAATTTCTCTAATTACAGCTAAAGCTGTTTTCGAACTGCTTAGGTAAACAGTGAGCAGAGCTGACAGTCGACCGCTCACGCCAACCCGGGGCTTCAAACTTGCAACCTTTTGGTTGACAGATCTCCTAGTTGCTGGTGATTTATCAGTTGTGCTAAACCTCCTTTTTTTCTGCTAATGCACCTTCTGGCATTGACGTTCTTTCTTTTGTTCTTAGTGCACAGAAGAAGACCTGAAGGGTGTCTTTTCTCCATTTGGGACTGTGCTGGAAGTCACCCTCCCCAGGAAACCAGGTATGGTTGGCTGGAGCAAGGGGGGGGGGGGCGGATGGAAAGCAGCCAAGAGTTCACTAGTGTCCTAGGTCAAGATGGCTGCCAGAGGGAAGGTGCTGCTGGGTGTTAGTTTTCAGGGTGTGAATGATGGAGAGCGCAATCCCATAGGGATTCATGGCAGCCAACAACCACGCAATCTAATAAAAATTAAAACAAAGCCAATTAAATATCAATGTACTAGTTTAAAGTTAAATCCAAATAATAAAATACATTAAATACTCTGTGTGTGTGTGTGTGTGTATGTACACACACACACACACACACATATATATATTACGGTCAATGACCAGCACCAAAAAATGAACTAAATACAATTAAAATTACATTTAGAACTCACCACCCCCAGCATCCTGCTTCTAGTTTAAAGTTAAATCCAAATAATAAAATACACTAAATCTCTATAAATAAAAATGTAATGTTTGTTTGTAGGATGAACATAACACAAAAACCACTGGGTGAATTGACATCAAATTTGGACACAAGACACCTACCAGTCCAGGGAGTGACCATCACTCATAAAAACACTGAAAAACACCACAGAAGAGACTTTAAGAGCCCCAAAAAATGCATTGAAATGCACGCTCAAAACAACATATTTACACATATATGCAAATATATATACACACACACATATATAAATATATACACACACAAAATACATATACACAGACTGAGCAGGAGATGGCTAGTAATATATATATATATATATATATATATATATATATGGTATTTAGTGTATTTTATTATTTGGATTTAACTTTAAACTAGAAGCAGGATGTTGGGGGTGGTGATTTTTAAAGGTAATTTTAATTGTATTTAGTTCATTTTTTGGTGCTGGTCATTGACCGTAATATATATGTGTGTGTGTGTGTGTGTGTGTGTGTGTGTATATACATGCACACACATACACACACACACACGCTTCTAGTTTAAAGTTAAAGCCAAATAATAAAATACACTAAATACACCCTCAGCGTCCTGCTCCTTGTATGATACTGCTAGAGAACGAACACAGAATCTCCAGGCATTTTAAGGAACATACCTGGACTGATGACATATATAGATCCCTGCGTTTCCTGTGCGAACTATGAATCCCAAAATCTGGGGACAAGATCCTCTTCTGAGCCCCCTTTTCCACAATTGGCTGTTGGAAGCATGTTGAGGACTCTGAGCCAGGCCTGTTGCTTCTCTTGCCTTCCTTCGTGCCTTCCTGATTTGCTCTGCATACTCAGAGGGATCGCAGCCTGAGAAGCCGGTGTTCTGATGGAACCCGAGGCAGTCCTCATCAAGGATGCTGGGCTTTGGAGTTGATTTCCATCTTCTGGTTGTGCCATCCCTTTCATAACAGAGTGCTCTTCTCTTCCAGATGGAAAGATGCGTGGCTTTGCCTTTGTGCAGTTCAAAAATATCCTGGAAGCAGGGAAGGCCCTGAAGGGGATGAACATGAAGGAGATCAAGGGTGAGTCCCGAGGGTTTCCTTAAAGGGGGAGGTCAGTAGCTGGCCCTCGGTGGGCCCCCACCCTTGAGGCTTCCGGGTTGAGGCCTCCCTCTCCGTGTGGGTGATGCTGGGAGATACATAGAAGGATCCAGAGGCCTGGCAAACACTGGCCTGGAAGTGGCTCTGGTTCAGACACCGGTTTGCTGGGCTTCTCAGTCTGAATATGTTAGACCTATACCCAACTTCCTGGGGGTCCTTGCCTTTGGGGGCGGGACAATGCATTATGGGAAGAAGGCCTTTTTTGTTGCCTCCATTTGCAGAGGCCAGTTGGCTCTGACACTGGTGTCATTCTGGGGGGCTGGAATGCAGCCCTTTAAGTCTTTGGGGCTAATTGTTTCATCCAGAAGTTAGTGGCAAATTTGGAAGGAGTTTTGCACGTTTTTAGAATGTTTACATGATTTTTTTGAATATGTTTTTATTCGCTTCAACAACAAAAAATTGTTGTTTTTAATTTGTTTTTACATTGTTTTAAATTGTGTTTAAATTGTGTTAGATTTTAGCCTGTTCTTGTAAGCCGGGATTGCACCAGGATTGTGGCGCAGCTGGCTGAGTGTCAGCTGCATTAAGATCACTCTGACCAAAAGGTCATGAGTTCGAAGCCAGCCCACGTTGGAGTGGGTTTCCAACCAATTGTGTGTAGCCTGTTGTCGACCTTTGCAACCCGAAAGACAGTTGCATCTGTCAAGTAGGAAAATAAGGTACCACCTTAYAAGTHTGGGGAGGKTAAATTAACTGATTTATGAGGCCATAAAGAAGACTCCAGCAAAGCATTCCAGTGGGGAAGCATGCGGGGAATGCGGAAGTGCTTCATCAGCCCGGGTTGGAGTGGGTTTCCAACCAATTGTGTGTAGCCTGTTGTCAACCTTTGCAACCCGAAAGACAGTTGCATCTGTCAAGTAGGAAAATAAGGTACCACCTTAAAGTGTGGGGAGGCTAAATTAACTGATTTATGAGGCCATGAAGAAGACTCCAGCAAAGCATTCCAGCGGGGAAGCATGCGGGGAATGCGGAAGTGCTTCATCCGCGTCGRAGATAGACGATGAAAGCGACAGCTCCCCTGGCGGCCAGAAAAAAAAGTTAAATAGCCTCTGTGTATGTCTGTATATGTTTGTATGTCAAAATTGGCATCGAATGMTTGCCATATATGTGTACACAGTAATCCYCCCTGAGTCCCCTGCGGGGTGAGAAGGGTGGAATATAAAAGCTGTAAATAAATAAATAAATAAATAAAATAAACTGCTTAGGGTCCCCCAAGGGGTGAGAAAAGTCATATATAAATACTGTAAATAAATAAATAAATAAATTGATTTTATTGTAAAAGTTAGATGATATTATTATTATTATTATTATTATTATTATTATTATTATTACTATTGTTTGAGACACAACAAGATGAGTCCACAGCAGACACTCTGCTGGCTGTTGAATTGGATCACACATTATTATTATTATTATTATTATTATTATTTACAGTATTTATATTCCGCCCTTCTCACCCCTCAGGGGACTCAGGGTGGATTACAATGTACACATACATGACAAACATTCCATGCCATAGACACACAACATATATAGACAGGCACAGAGGTAATTTAACATTCCAGCTTTTTCTTGAGGGTATTCTGGCCACAGGGGGAGCTGTCCCTTTACCAACCATTTGTGACACTGATGAAGTACTTCCTCATTCTTTGCATGCTCGCTGAAAATTTTTATGGCCTTGTAAATTAGTTAAATTAAGCCTCCCCGCATAAGCAGTACCTAAATTTCCTACTTGACAGATGCAACTGTCTTTTGGGCTGCAAAGGTGGACAGCAAGCTATACAAAATTGGTCAGAAGCTCACTCCAACCTGGGCTGGCTTTGAACTCATGACCTTTGGGTCAGTAGTGATCTTAATGCAGCTGACTGCCAGGCAGCGGCACCACAGTCCCGGTGCCTTAACAAACTGGATGGTATGAGGGAGGTGTGTGTGAGTATGTACAAATAAACCATGCAATCTTATGTGCAAGGGCTTTGAACATTTTCTCAGCCTGAGGGTGGAGTGGCCACGTAGGATCTCAGACGTCCTGAGCATCTCCTGGCCCCTGTTTCCTCACACACACACATACACCCAGCTATGTCTTGTGTGCCCTTGAATCCCAGCCACCGGTGGGTCTTAAGTCAAGCCGGCCTTTCTTCTTCCCATTCCCTTCCCAGAGCGTCCGGTGGCCGTAGACTGGGCTGTGGCCCGAGAGAAGTACCAGGCCATGCAAGCGGCAGCCTCTCCAGCCGGTAAGTACCATCTGCTTCTGCTTGATCTGCTTTGAGGGGCAGTATGATTGACCTCTGAACCCTGGAAGTGATGGTGAGGAGAAGGCAGGGAGGTGATGGAGCTCAGCCTGTGCTTGTGTTTCAGGATCAGGATGCTTTGGATGTGGGGAGTGATGGCAATGAGTTTCAAGATGGCAATGGTTTGGTCAATGATATTGATGCAGAGAATGACCAAGAGATCCCTGTTCAAAGTGTAGTTTCCCATGAGAATGCCCCTGACGGGTGAGGGGATGGTGGTGTACTCCCTGAATTGCTACCAGAGAGTTCCCAGGATTTGGAGCTTGAAAACAACTCGTCACTTGGTGCAGCTGCAGAAATTAATGAGCAAATAGATAGAGGGCAGGAGATTAGTCAAAACAGAAGAGCCGAGCAATGGCTTCTGCGTTCTGCCAGGCTCCGACAGAAAAAGATAAGGGAATCTCAGCTAAAGTGAAACCAATTTCTGAGTGCTTGGGATAGCTGAACGAGGGGATAAAAGTTAAAAGTGTGGGAAACATAGCCAGATGAAGCATCGTTTGGAATCAAGTTCTTGTCCTTGTTTCATGGAAGCCTTGCTTGGAAGATTCATGCTTAAGTAGTTCTTGTTTCATGGTTTGAATTCTTGGATTTTATGATTGCATACACGTGCCTTGGATTATTGTTTCATGGTTTTCTGGATTTTATTAGGGAAGTGAGGACTTTGCTCTCATGGTCTTTGCTGAACTTTTCCCTGGACTATTTTGTTCCTGCTTATCTTCTTACCTAATTGGATTTCCCTATTTCTTTAAAGTGCTTTCTACTTTTGCTGCTTTTTAATTATCTTCAATAAAAGGATTGTTTCCCTATTCAACGGTGTGGTGTTTAAAGTCAGAGGGCTTTTCCTGTCCTGGAGTGCAACAGGAGGGGACAGCCCTCAGCTGCAGGTATTTCCTGCCTCAAAAGCAAAAGGGCTTGAAATACAAAAGGGCCATCTCCGCCTCACGCTTCCCCTCTATTCTGCTTTGGTTAGACCACATCTGGAATATTGTGTCCAATTCTGGGCACCACAATTCAAGTGTCATTTGGGAGTTGTAGTTGCTGGGATTTATAGTTCACCTATAATCAAGGAGCATTCTGAACCCCACCAAGGATGGAATTGGGCCAATCTTCCCATACAGAACCCCATGACCAAGAGAAAATACTGTGTTTTCTGATGGTCTTTGGCGACCGCTAGGCGCCTGTTATGAAACACTGCAAAAAGACAATATATATTAGAACCCTTTGCAAGACAAGTCTCGGAGCAACTTCATCATCCGTTTATGGCTAGCCAAGGCAAACAAACTTTTCACAAACATCAAAAGCACATTATATTTGGAAGCCAAGACGCACAGATCCAAAAATTTAGAAACAACTAGCTGTCCCCTGCCATGCGTTGCTGTGGCCCAGTCTGTGTATATGTGTGTGTATATATGTGTGTGTATGTATGTATATATATGGGTATATATATGTATATATATGTGTGTGTGTATATTTGTGTATTTGTGTGTTTATATGTGTACATGCATATTGTGTATACACGTGTGATTGTCTATGCATATTTGTGTGTATTGCATTCAAATCACCCCTGACAGATGGCCACCCAGCCTCTGTTTCAAAGCTTCCAAAGAAGGAGCCTCCACCACACTCCGGGGCAGAGAGTTCCACTGCTGAACGGCTCTCACAGTCAGGAAGTTCTTCCTCATGTTCAGATGGAAATTGGACGGAAGGAAGGAAGGAAGGGAAGAAAGAGGGAGGGAGGGAAGGGAGGAAGAAAGGAGGAAAAGAAGGAGAGAAAGAGGGGGGAAGGTTGGCCACAGCAATGCATGGCGGGTACAGCTAGTTGGATAATAAAAATGTATAATATCACCCTGATTATTATTATTATTATTATTATTATTATTATTATTATGCATTTCTATCCTTATTATTATATGCATTTAAACCCTGCTTATTATTATTATTATGAATTTCTATCCTTGTTATAATAATAATAACTATTACTATATGCATTTATACCCTGATTATTATTATTATTATTATGTATTTCTATCATTATTATTATATGCATTTATATCCTGCTTATTATTATTATGTATTTCTATCCTTGTTATAATAATAATAACTATTACTATATGCATTTATATCCTGCTTATTATTATTATTATGTATTTCTATCATTATTATTATATGCATTTATATCCTGCTTCTTCTTCTTCTTCTTCTTCTTCTTCTTATTATTATTATTATTATTATTATTATTATTATTATTATGTATTTCCATCCTTATTATTATTATTATATGCATTTATACCCTGCTTATTATTGTTATTATTATATTTATGTATTTCTATCCTTGTTATAATAATAACAATTTTATATGCATCTATACCCTGCTTATTATTATTATATGTATTTCTATCCTAATAATAATAATAATAATAATATGCATTTATACCCTTATTATTATTATTATTATTATCATTATCATCATGTATTTCTATCCTAATTATAATAATTATTATTATTATATGCATTTATACACTGCTTATTATTATTATTATTATTACATGTATTTCTAACCTGAGTATAATAATTAATTAATTATATGCATTTATACCCTTTATTATCCTTATTATTATCATTATCATTATTATGTTTTTCTATCCTTATTATTATTATATGCATTTATACCCTGCTTATTATTATTATTATTATCATCACTATTATTATTATGTAATTTTATCCTGGTTATAATAATAATTATTATTATATGCATTTATACACTGCTTATTTTTATTTTTATATGTATTTCTATCCTGATTATAATAATAATTAATTATATGCATGTATACCCTTTATTATCCTTATTATTATTATGTATTTCTATCCTTATTTATTTATTTATTTATTTACTTCATTTGTATACCGCATTTATCAGCCTAGGACGGCGACTCAATGCGGTTTACAGTAAAATGTGCAACACTGACAATATATAAAACAGACATACACAGACAACACACATATAGTCATCAACGCCTCAAATAGAATCAGATCCCGTTCTCACAGTCGTTTTACCGTTCCTTGTTCAGTATGCCGTCTTCCTGAGTTAGTTGTAATTGCATAATTAACTGAACGCCTGTTCATAGAGCCACGTCTTAACCCTCCTCCTAAACGCCAATAGCGAAGGGGCCTGTCTGATGTCCGCGGGTAGGGCATTCCATAGCCGAGGGGCCACCACCGAGAAGGCCCTGTCTCTCGTCCCCGCCGCCGCACTTGTGATGCTGACGGGACCGAGAGCAGGGCCTCCCCGGACGATCTTAACGTCCTCACCGGTTCATAGGTGGAGATGCGTTCGGAGAGGTAAGTGGGGCCGGAACCGTGTAGGGCTTTATAGGCTAAAGCCAGCACCTTGAATTGTGCCCGGTAGCAAATTGGCAGCCAGTGGAGCTGGCTCAACAGAGGAGTGGTGTGCTCCCTGAGTGCCGCTCCCGTTAGCAACCTGGCTGCCGAACGCTGGACCATCTGAAGCTTCCGGGCAGTCTTCACGGGCAACCCCACGTAGAGCGCGTTGCAGTAATCTATGCGGGATGTGACAAGAGCGTGGACTACCGTGGCCAAGTCCGACTTCCCAAGATACGGGCGCAGCTGGCGCACGAGCCGAAGCTGTGCAAATGCTCCTTTGGAAACCGCTGAAACTTGGGGTTCCAAGCTTAGCGAAGAATCCAGAGTCACACCCAAGCTGCGAACCTGCGTCTTCAGGGGGAGTGCGACCCCGTCCAGCACAGGCTGTAACCCTATACCCTGTTCGGCCTTCCGACTGACCAGGAGTACCTCTGTCTTGTCTGGATTGAGTTTCAATTTGTTCACCCTCATCCAGTCCGACACAGCGGCCAAGCACCGGTTCAGGACCTGGACAGCCTCCTTAGTAGTAGGTGGAAAGGAGTGACAGAGTTGGACGTCATCTGCGTACAGATAACCCCGCACCCCGAAACTCCGGATGATCTCTCCCAACGGCTTCATGTAGATGTTAAATAACATGGGGGACAATATTGAACCCTGCGGGACCCCACAAGTCAATGGTTGTGAGGACGAGCAGTTGTCCCCCAGCAACACCTTCTGGGTACGATCCTCTAGGAAGGACCTGAGCCACTGTAAGACAGTGCCCCCCAGGCCCATTCCCACTTTCCCATTATATTTTTATTTGTATAGATTATTGTATTGTCGGAAGGCTTTCATGGCCCGAATCACTGGTTTGTTGTAGGTTTTTTCGGGCTATATGGCCATGTTCAAGAGGCATTATTATTATTACTATTATTGTTGTTGTTGTTGTTGTTGTTGCTGATAAGTGATAATACAGAACAGAATGCTTTGTAAACATGAGCAGGAATTGCCAGACTCTTCAGACCTGGAGAGACAGGTCTCTGCTACTGACCGCTCTCTGCTTGCAGGTACTTTGAGAAACCAGTCCCACCAGCGGAGAGCGAGGAGGAGGAAGAAGAGGAAGAAGAGGAGGAAGTGCCCCACAAGGCCAAGCACTCTGAGGAATCGGAGCCTGAGAGCTTTGGGGAAGGAGGACGACCTCCGGATCGAGGCCTTTGAGGGCGACTCAGAGGAGGAGGAAGAGGAAGAAGAAGAAGGTGGGATTGGGCTTTCCTGAGGGGCCAGGCAGGTCTCTGGTGCATGGGGCAAGCACTGTTGGGCCCTTTGAAAGGCTTTACCCCAGAAGAGCCTTGCTGCCTTGGGCCAAAACCCTCCTTAATCCTTTGGCCCAAGGGCAGAACTGATCGCAATCCCGCAGGGAGGGATATCTCTCTCTGGTTTGCCTCTAGACTTGGGGGTTCAGTTGCAGTCCCATTACTGGCAATGAAGTGACTGGAATAGAGGTCTGTTGTGGTTGTGGTCCCATTCTCCATTTGCTTTAAGCCACTCCATTGACTGACCTCTCCCTCCCCTCCAAAAAGCAAAGGTGTTGACCTATACTGGCCTCAAGGACTTTTTATGGGGAGGGTGGAACTGGAACGATGGTCCAGGAGCAAAATAAGTGGGGTTTGTCATCTGAACCTCTTCCTGGAAGCGGACCTCCGGCCTTGAACCTTTCAGGCAGCAAGACGTTCTCATTGGTGGGCGGTTTTGGCATTTAAATGCAAGGCACCATTTGGAAGCACAGCAGGATGAGTCCTGGTTGGCACTGAGATGGGAGACTGCTGAGCAATCTCAGGTAGTGTAATAATAATAATAATAATAATAAAATAAACCTTTATTTATACCCCGCTACCATCTCCCGGAGGACTTGGTGCGGCTTACAAGAGGCCGAGCCCACATACATCAGTAAAAACAACAACAATAACAATGCAACAACAAATGTACTCAAAACAAAGCAATAAACATTAACAACATACCACAACGCATTAAAATCCATGGCAGGGCCAAATGTAATAATTAAAATTTAAAAATATGCTGGACATGACCAGGTGAGAAGATGAAAAGGATAGGTATTTGGAGGGGGATGGGGCGTGCAGATTTCCTAGATCTCTAGTAAAGTGCATTTGGGGACATCTTGCTTGGAGTTTCCTTATTCTGGGAAGGCACACTGGAACAACCATGTTTTCAAGCTCCTCCTGAAAACTGCCAGCGTTGGGGCATGCCTGATGTCCTTAGGGAGAGAGTTCCAGAATCAAGGGGCCACCACTGAGAAGGCCCTCGGTGGTGGACATGTTTCAGATGAAGGAACTGGCAGAGCCATCTCTGGGGATTCCTGGCCTTAGAAAACCCTAGAGAATTCAAGGGGTCTCCCTCGGTCAACAGGTGACTTGAGGACACATGTAACATGGCCTGTGCTAGTTCCTGTGGTGTCATTTGTGCAAACATTTGCCTTTGGAGCAGAGAGCTTTGAGCCCCAATGGAGTGACTTCCCCCTTCCTTCCTTCCTTCCTTCCTTCCTTCCTTCCTTCCTCTTCCTTCCTTCCTTCCTTCCTGTTTCAGATGCAGAAGCCCCTTCAAAGCCCAAGAAGGGCCGGAAGAAGCTCCCTTCGGACGTCAACGAAGGGAAGACAGTCTTCATCAGGTGGGTTTGGGGCTCTGGGCCCAGGGTGGAGGTCTCAGCTGATGTCAGACTGTAGGATCTATATAGCAATATTAAATGATCACTCACAAGCCGGTTTTGCGTTGAAATGAATATATTGCTTGTATCTCTGCAGCAAAGAAAGACACTACTGACTTTTCCCACCACCACTTCCTTTTATACACCTTTCCTGCCCATCTCCCCCTCTTCTCAGTTTCCTTATTAGAGATTGTTGCTTCACAAGTTCCAATACAAGGTTTCCAGCGCTTCAAAATGTCACAGAGAGAGAATTGAGTCAGCCAGGTTGATTCAGTCAGGATGTCATGGAGGGAATTTGTGATGTCTTATGCCATCAGAAATTGACTCCTGACAGCTGAGCCCCAGGAGGCGACATCAAATGTGAAGGAACAATAGGACAGGATTGCAGCAATTGGCGAAACAGGGCTGATCCTAATCCCAGGCCTCCTCCCTGCTTCTCTCTCCTCCAGGAACCTCTCCTTCGACACAGAAGAGGAGGAGCTGGGGGAGCTGCTGGAGCCCTTTGGGGACCTCAAGTACGTGCGGATCGTGATGCACCCCGACACCGAGCACTCCAAAGGTCAGGCGGGCGGGTGGGCGGTGGCCAAAGTGTGCATGTGTGTGCCGGGCGCCAGATGTATAATATCCTCAGCATCTGCGTGTCGTGGCATAAACTTTTGATTTTTTTTGTCTTCACAGTTCTGTTATTTAGTTAAAATACTTGCCTCCCACCATATTATTTATTACTATTTATTTATTCGAAACATGTATATTCCGCCCTCCTCACCCCAACTCATGGTGGAGCACAACATCTATACGGCAAGCATTCAATGCCAAGACATAAAACCATAAATATATACAAACATCAAAATCACTTCTATCCACTTTGAAATCAGTTGCTTCAAAGCCACCTCAGGACTGTTATTGCTCATGGCAATCAGGTGTCAGGGTGGCATGCAAAAATAGCAAAACCCCACTTGAATTAGTTTAAAAACTGAAAGTGGTACAAGTACACACATATTAAACAATCTGACTAATTAAATCAAACATTTTGAAACGAGTGCATGTTTGGAAATTTGGGGCCTGGTGTTGCTTTTTGAAAATAAAAATGCATGGTTTGCTGGGTGCCATAAGAATACCAGTGTGCACACACAGACATATACAATACAAATTTATTTATTTATTTGACCAGTCATATGACCATTTTAAAATACAGCATAAAAGACAAGGCAAAAAGGACAAGACAGCAGCTGACCTTCTATTGACAGTCAGAATCTTATTTTCCTGGTTTCTTCTTTCAGGAAATATGCTATTTTCTTGATAGCTTTCAGACTAAAAAGGCTGACTCTGATTATGGTGGATCTTTCCTGTCCTTAGGTCCCCCATTTCTGTTGGGGGACCTAAAGTTGAATAATATTGGATGTAAATATCTGTATCGCAGTTCAGCATATGCTGGACAGTCAATCAAGAAATGTTCGATATCTTCCACAGTTTGTTCTCCCCAGACGCAGAATATCTCACTTCTTGGGATGTTACAGTAGTGCCCGGTTTGCATCATGATACCGAGTTGTTCAAACCTGACCCTAGTATATATTCTTCTTAAGGGTTGCAGAAGTGGAATACTCAGAGAGTGATCTAAATGAATATTCCTTTTGTGGGAAGCTAAAAACCTTGTGGCAGAAGACTTACCCATGCTTGCTAGTGTCAGACTGTAGGATCTATATAGCAATATTAAATAACCACTCACAAGCCGTTTTTGCTTTGAAGTGGATATATTGCTTGTATCTCTGCAGCAAAGAAAGATACTCATGAATGTTTCCCACCTCTACTTCCTTTTATACACCTTTCCTGCTCATCTCCCCCTCTTCTCAGTTTCCTTATGAGAACTTGTTGCTTCACAAGTTCCAATACAAGGCTTCCAGCGTCCTCTGCTGGCTTCAAAATCTCACAGAGAGAGAACTGATTCAGTCAGGATGTTACGGAGGGAATTTGTGATGTCTTTATGCTGTCAGAAATTGACTCCTGACAGCTAGGCCCAACTGAGCGTAGATATCTCGAGTGCGTTGCATGAGCACTTGTTTTGCCCTAGGTCCTAGATTGTTCAAAAATTGTAAAGGCAGGCCAGTTTTAGCCAACTCATTATTTAGAGCCACTATCCATGATGTCTTTTGGTCACCCTGGACTTGATCCTCTAGCATAGGCGAGGCACAGACATATACACATAAACAAGGAGGAAAGGTCTTGGTGGCTGAGTGTGTGATGCCTCCTGCCTCGCTCCAAAATGTGTTTCCAGCCTTGCTGTGGTTTCCATTTGCTCCCTCTGTGCCTCAGTCTCTCTCCTTTCTCCTCTTCTGCAGGTTGTGCCTTTGCCCAGTTCCTGACCCAGGAAGGCGCCCAGAAATGCCTCCAAAAGGCCCAGGACGAGAGCGAGGTGAGGCCCTCGAGGTAGTTGCAAGGGGCACCCAAGGAACACCCAGTCCTGCCCTCTCCTCAAAGCGCTCCAAGCAGGTGGCCACCCTATGCTTGTGTTGCACTCCAGAACAGGAAATGGCCCCTCTGACTATAAGCACACCACACGTTGAGTGAAGGAACAATCCTTTTTATTAAAGCTTAGCAAAAAAAAAGCCTGTAGAAATAAATGCTTGTAAAGATAGATAAAATTCCAAAAAACAATAAGGCATTCAAAGGCAGCAAGAAGACACGGTGTCCAAACGTAGCAATCAAAAGCAATGTTTAAAAGGCATAAAATATAATCCAAGGCACTGATAATCCAGACAGGAATCAACCAAGGAGCAAGAACATACCGGACGCTGCTAGTCAAGTTGAAAGGCTAGGAAAAAAACATGAAGACGAGACCACTTGACCAGGAATTCCATGAGACTTGTCCTATGTTTCCAAACGATGCCTGATCTGACAAGAGTTTCTACAGGCAAACCTTAAATCCCAAGAACTGGTTTCGTTATCCCCCAGTCTTTGACTTTAATTGACGAATTCTTTCGGGTCTACATAAACACTAGGCGTCTTGTCGAATTCTGGCTAATCTCCAGCTGCCGACTCTGCTTATCTGAGTCTTCATTAACTTTAGCAGGTGCCAGGCTGTTTTCCAAACTAGAATCTGGAGAGCTCACAGGCGGAAGGAGTAAACCTTTCTCCCAAGGCCTGACAGGAACATTCTCATGAGAATCTGCCCTTTGCACCGAAACCTCTCTGTCAGTGTCTGCATGAAACTCATTGACCAAAGTCCCTCCTTCCTTCCTTCCTTCCTTCCTTCCTTCCTTCCTTCCTTCCTTCCTTCCTTCCTTCCCTCCCTCCCTCCCTCCCTCCCTCCCTCCCTCCCTCCCTCCCTCCCGCCCTCCTTCCTTCCTTCCCTCCCTCCCTCCCTCCTTCCTTCCTTCCTTCCTTCTTTCCTTCCCTCCTTCCTTCCTTCCCTCCTTGCTTCCCTCCTCCCTTCCTTCCTTCTTTCCTTCCTTCCCTCCTTCCTTCCTTCCTTCCTTCCCTCCCTCCCTCCCTCCTTCTCTCCTTCCTTCCTTCCCTCCTCCCTCCCTCCCTTCCTCCCTTCTTCTCCTTCCTTCCTTCCTTCCTTCCTTCCCTCCTTCCTTCCTTCCTTCCTTCTTTCCTCCTTCCCTCCCTCTCTTCCTTTCTTTCCTTCCTTCCCTCCTTCCTTCCTTCCCTCCCTCCCTCCCTCCTTCTCTCCTTCCTTCCTTCCCTCCCTCCCTCCCTCCCTCCTTCTCTCCTTCCTTCCTTCCTTCCCTCCTTCCTTCCCTCCTTGCTTCCCTCCTTCCTTCCCTCCCTTCCTTCCTTCTTTCCCTCCTTTCTCCTTCCTTCCTTCCTTCCTTCCTTCCTTCCTTCCTTCCCGCTTTCCCTCCCTCCCTCCCTCCCTCCCTCCTTCCTTCCTTCTTCTCCTTCTTCCCTTCCTTCCTCCCTTCCTCCTTCCTTCCTTCTTTCCTCCTTCCCTTCCCTCCTTCCTTCCTTCCTTCCTTCCCTTTCCTTCCTTCCTTCCTTCCTTCTCTTCCTTCCTTCCTTCCTCCTTCCTTCCTTCCCTTCCTTCCTCCTCCCTCCCTCCCTCCTCCTTTCCTTCCTTCCTTCCTTAATTAGCTGGCTTTGAGTATTTATTAAATAATTCCTTTCCTTCCTCCCTCCTTCCTTCCCTCCCTCTCCTTCCTTCCCTCCTCCCTCCCTCCCTCCTTCCTTCCTTCCTTCCTTCCTTCCTTCCTTCCTTCCTTCCTTCCGAGGGGAAGATTCCTCTTACTTCCTCTTGTGTTAGCCCTGTTCTCAACAATGAGTTGTTTGTAAGTCAGAGGATTCTAACTTGGGGATTACATGAAGCACAAATGAGCTTCATGTTTAAAATCGAGTCCCGTCTGCAAGATTCCTCATGATGTGCATCTACACAAATAACAGTCTTCCAAGAGATTTTTTATAAACCTTTGATTATTTTGGTTGCTTTGTCCTTTTTACGTGCTGCATCACACTCTTGACGTGCGTTCTGCTTGCGTTCCTCTAAGAGTCCTTCCTCGATCCCCTTTTCCAAGCCAGGCGTCCCCCATCCCCTGCCTGTGCCTTTCTCTTGCCAAAATGCTATGCCATCCCTCCTTCCGTGTTGGGGTCCGTTTTGTGTCACTCACGGTGGCCCCTCCCCCTTCTTCCTGCCAGGGCGGGGGTCTGCTCCTGGGGGGCCGCCGCCTGAGGGTGGACCTGGCCGTCAGCCGAGAGGAAGCCCAGCAGCTGCGCAGCAAGAAGGAGAAGAAGCCCACCGGCACCAGGAACCTCTACCTGGCCAGAGAAGGCCGTGAGTGGGGGGGTCGGGGGGGGGGAGGGCGAGGGGGGGCTGTGGGGACAGCCAGACTGCCCTTTGACCTCTGGAGTTGAGGTTGCATGCAACTCACCTTGTGTGCTCCAAACTTAAGCTGCCATTTCCACCTTGGTATCCCCATCTCACCTGCCTGCCTGCCTGCGGGTCAATGTCCAGGACAAAAGTGCTGGCCAAAGCTGGGGGCAATAGGGAAAGGGTCAGCAAAGTGGGTCTGCCTCATTCTCTGCGTGCTCTGCTTGGTTCTCTGGGTACATAAACTCGAAAGAGTTGGAAAAGACCCCCAAGGGCCATCCAGCCCAACCCCATCCTGCCAGGCAGGGACACTCTGTCAACACCCAGCAGAACTGCCTTGAGTCTGCTTGGTTGGGGTGTAAATAAACATCACAATTATCACATCCTTGCATAGAGAAAAAGGGATGTATAAATAAATGTAAACATAATAATAATAATAATAATAATAATAATGTCCTAGACGCTTGGGAAGTGTTTGATTTGTGATTTTGTGATACAAAATCTAGCATATAGAGCTCGTTTGCTGTGACATCACAGTATGTCACAGCAAACGTGTCAGCAAAATAATAATAATGATAATAATAATAATAATAATAATAATAATAATATAACGAGCTCTTCATAGAGTGGGAAGAGACCCCCCAAAGACCATCCAGTCCAACCCCATTCTGCCAGGCAGGGACACTCCATCAGCACCCAGTATTACTGCTTTGAGTCTCCTTGTAGTAGGGTATAAATAAATATAGTAATAATAACAACAACAATAACAATGCCTCTAGAACATGGCCATATAGCCCGAAAAAACCCACAAGAACTGAGTGATTCCGGCCATGAAAGCCTTCGACAATACATTGAACAATAACAACTGTCAACTGCAAAAGGCCCCCTGACTTGGATCTGCGCGCATCATTCGGAAATACATCACACAGTCCTAGACGCTTGGGAAGTGTTCAACTTGTGATTTTGTGATACGAAATCCAGGACAGAGATCTCATTTGCTGTGACAGACTGTGATTTTGTGTCAATAATAATAATATCCTTGTGGAGAGAAAAAGTGGGGTATAAATACACATAAACATAGTAGCAGTGGTAATAATAATAATAATAATAATTACAATAACAATACAGTAGAGTCTCGCTTCTCCAACATAAACGGGCCGGCAGAATGTTGGATAAGCAAAAATGTTGGATAATCAGGAAAAGCCAATTAAACATCAAATGACATTATGCTTTTACAAATTAAGCACCAAAACATCATGTTTTACAACAAATCAACAGAAAAAGCAGTTCAATACATGGTAACATTATGTAGTAATTACTGTATTTACAAATTTAGCACCAAAACATTCCAATCTATTGAAACAGCTGTGGATCCGGGTGGGAGAAAGACTGCAATGGATAAAACAGAACGTTGCATGAGCGAAGGTTGGATAAGTGAGGCTCTAGTGAAGGGGTCCTCAAACTAAGACCCGGGGGCCAGATGCGGCCCTCCAAGGTCATTTACCTGGCCCTCGCTCAGGGTCAACCTAAGTCTGAAACGACTTGAAAGCACACAACAACAACAATCCTATCTCATCAGCCCAAAGCAGGCCCACACTCCCCACTGAAATACTAATAAGTTTATATTTGTTTAAATTGTTCTTCATTTTAATTATCGCATCGTTTTTGCACTACAAATAAGATATGTGCAGTGTGCATAGGAATTCATTCATGTTTTGTAGTAGGGTATAAATAATAATAATAATAATAATAATAATAATAATAATAATAATAACAACAACAACCTTGTGCAGAGAAAAAGTGGGCTATAAATAAACTGAAATGTAATATAATAATAATAATAATAATAATAATAATAATAATAATAATAATAATAATCTCTTCATAGAGTGGGAAGAGACCCCCCAAAGACCATCCAGTCCATCCCCATCCTGACAGGCAGGGACACTCCATCAATACCCAGTATAACTGCTTTGAGTCTCCTTGTAGTAGGGTATAAATAAATATAATAATAGTAATAACAACAACAACAACCTTGTGGAGAGAAAAAGTGGGGTATAAATAAACTGAAATGTAATATAATAATAATAATAATAACAACAACAACCTTGTGCAGAGAAAAAGTGGGCTATAAATAAACTGAAATGTAATATAATAATAATAATAATAATAATAATAATAATAATAATAATAATAACAACCTTGTGGAGAGAAAAAGTGGGCTATAAATAAACTGAAATGTAATATAATAATAATAATAATAATAATAATAATAATAATAATCTCTTCATAGAGTGGGAAGAGATCCCCAAAGACCATCCAGCCCATCCCCATTCTGCCAGGCAGGGACACTCCATCAACACCCAGTATGACTGCTTTGAGTCTCCTTGTAGTAGGGTATAAATAAATATAATAATAGTAATAACAACAACAACAACCTTGTGGAGAGAAAAAGTGGGGTATAAATAAACTGAAATGTAATATAATAATAATAATAATAATAATAATAATAATAATAATAATAATAATAACAACAACCTTGTGCAGAGAAAAAGTGGGCTATAAATAAACTGAAATGTAATATAATAATAATAATAATAATAATAATAATAATAATATCACCAGCTCTTCATAGAGTGGGAAGACCCCAAAGACCATCTAGTCCATCCCCATCCTGACAGGCAGGGACACTCCATCAACACCCAGTATGACTGCTCTGAGTCTCCTTGTAGTAGGGTATAAATAATGATAATAATAATAACAACAACAACCTTGTGGAGAGAAAAAGTGGGCTATAAATAAACTGAAATGTAAAATAATAATAATGATAATAATAATGATAATAATAATAATAATAATAATAATTGACTGGTTGCCCTGACACGACAAATAAATTAATAAATTAATAATAATAATAATAATATAACCAGCTCTTCATAGAGTAGGAAGAGACCCCAAAGACCATCCAGCCCAACCCCATTCTGCCAGGCAGGGACTCTCCATCAACACCCAGTATGACTGCTTTGGGTCTCCTTGTAGTAGGGTATAAATCAATATCATAATAATAATATAATAATAATAATAATAATAATAATAATGGTAATAATGGTAATAATAATAATAATATAACCAGCTCTTCATAGAGTGGGAAGAGACCCCCAAAGACCATCCAGCCCAACCCCATTCTGCCAGGCAGGGACTCTCCATCAACACCCAGTATGACTGCTTTGGGTCTCCTTGTAGTAGGGTATAAATCAATATCCTAATAATAATAATAATAATAATAATAATAATAATAATAATAATAATAATAATAATGGTAATAATAATAATAATATAACCAGCTCTTCATAGAGTGGGAAGAGACCCCCAAAGACCATCCAGCCCAACCCCATTCTGCCAGGCAGGGACTCTCCATCAACACCCAGTATAACTGCTCTGAGTGTCCTTGTGTAGATAAAAAGTGGGCGATAAATAAACTGAAACATAATAATAATAATAATAATAATGCTCTTCATAGAACCATAGCATTGGAAGGAACCCCCAAAGACCACCCAGTATAACTGCTCTTAGTCTCTTTGTATAGAGAAAAAGTGGGCTATAAACTGAAACATAATAATAATAATAATAATAATAATAATAATAATAATAATAATGCTCTTCATAGAACCATAGAGTTGGAAGAGACCCCAAGGGCCATCTAGCCCAACCCTATCCTAGCATCCAGTGAGGCACAATTATTGCCCTCCTGATCCCAAGAGAGGCCCACCCAAACCCACCCCTTAGTGGGGAGGCCGCCTCCAAAGGAGTGCATTCCACCCTCAAGCAACTCTTTCGGAGAAGTTCCTCCCGATGCTTAAGTGGGTTCCTGTCCTTTGAGTACAGGAGTGTGTGCTCCCTTCCTAGGAAAGGCCTGACCCCAGCCGGCTCCTTCTTCCGCATGACGTCCCTTTTGGAATTTGGAAAATGCTTGTGGTTTTCCGGCCAGAAAAAAAGCTTGTGGGGTTTCCCCCGATTGGTCGGTGGGTGCCTTAGGCAAGGCTCCGGCTTGCAGCGAGGAGGGATGCGTCATGCCGAAGGCCCTTTGGGGCAGGGCATGGGAGCAAGGAGGTCAGCCGAGGTGAGGGCGGGGCCGGCTCCTTCTGTCCCCTTTGAACCCCCCCCCCCCCATTCTCCCGGCTGAGTAACGATGCTGATGATGCTGATGATGATGTTATTACACACCACGGCTTTTGAAGTGGATCTGTAATTGGTTAAGTGGACGAACACAGAGAGTGCTCACTAATGCTTCCTCTTCATCTTGGAAAGAAGTGACAAGTGGAGTGCCGCAGGGTTCCGTCCTGGGCCCGGTCCTGTTCAACATCTTTATTAATGACTTAGATGAAGGGCTAGAAGGCAGGATCATCAAGTTTGCAGACGGGACCAAATTGGGAGGGATAGCCAATAGTCCAGAGGACAGGAGCAGGATTCAAAACGATCTTGACAGATTAGAGAGATGGGCCAAAACTAACAAAATGAAGTTCAACAGGGACAAATGCAAGATACTCCACTTTGGCAGAAAAAATGAAATGCAAAGATACAGAATGGGGGACAATGCCTGGCTCGAGAGCAGTACGTGTGAAAAAGATCTTGGAGTCCTCGTGGACAACAAGTTAAACATGAGCCAGGAATGTGATGTGGCGGCAAAAAAAGCCAATGGGATTTTGGCCTGCATCAAGAGGAGCGTAGTGTCTAGATCTAAGGAAGTAATGCTACCCCTCTATTCTGCTTTGGTTAGACCACATCTGGAATATTGTGTCCAATTCTGGGCACCACAATTCAAGAGAGATATTGACAAGCTGGAATGTGTCCAGAGGAGGGCGACTAAAAATGATCAAGGGTCTGGAGAACAAGCCCTATGAGGAGCGGCTTAGGGAACTGGGCATGTTTAGCCTGAAGAAGAGAAGGCTGAGAGGAGATATGATAGCCATGTATAAATATGTGAGAGGAAGCCACAGGGAGGAGGGAGCAAGCTTGTTTTGTGCTTCCTTGGAGACTAGGACGCGGAACAAACTACAAGAGAGGAGATTCCATCTGAACATGAGGAAGAACTTCCTGACTGTGAGAGCCGTTCAGCAGTGGAACTCTCTGCCCCGGAGTGTGGTGGAGGCTCCTTCTTTGGAAGCTTTTAAGCAGAGGCTGGATGGCCATCTGTCAGGGGTGATTTGAATGCAATATTCCTGCTTCTTGGCAGAATGGGGTTGGACTGGATGGCCCATGAGGTCTCTTCCCACTCTTTGATTCTATGATTCTATGATTCTAAGTGTTTCCTTGCCTGGCTTTAATGATGCCGGCCATCACCCTCCACGGCTTGGAAATAGTTTTTAAAAGGTTTTACTTTTATTTTTGGAGCATCCATGGATTTAGGTATCCGCAGGGAATCCTGGGACTTGACCCGATGGAAACCAAAGGCCCATTGAGGTGTTGTGTTGCCATGTTCTAACAGCATTTTCTCCTGACGTTTCACCTGTATCTGTCATGAATGACTTTTCAGGTCCTTTTTATTGCAATTTCCAGTGTGAGAGGGGACATCAGGTGACAGAAAAAATATTTAGACAAAGAATGACATTGGATATACAGACACACAGATTCTATGCAACTACATTGCATGGCTAACAAACAAACAAAGGGGAGTTATATTTTCACTCAGCATTAACACACATGTACATGCATTCATCTTCATGCACCCAAATATTCTCCCTCCTGGAGAAGCACCTGTTAGTTCAGACCCTGCTTTCCTGCAGCCTGGCAACGCATAGTTCCATAACGCCAAAACTTCAAAATACCGAAATGCCAGAACTTCTTTCCCTAAGCACAATGCCAAGGACCAGATCTCTGTTTTCCATACAGCAGAACCTGACTCCCTGCACAAAATCCAAGGCTCCAAAAGCACACTTCTTCCTCTTCCCTTGAGAAAGGAGCCCCAAAGTGACCACAATCATGCTTTAATAATAATAATAATAATACTTTATTTATACTCCGCCACCATCTCTCCAAGGGGACCCTGGGGCGGCTTACATGAGCCCGAGCCCAACAACACATCAGTCAAAACAAAACAGCAAGAAAATAAAACAGTACAATTAATATAACTCACATATAAACAATAACACAGAGAATTTAAAACCTTATGGCCGGGCCAGATGTAATATGCTTTCCCATAGCATATTTATTTATTTATTTATTTATTTATTTATTTACTGCATTTATTGACCGCCGCTCTCAGCCCTAGGGCGACTCGCGGCGGTGCACAACATATAAAAACAGTTTACAAAAAGGGCAAAACAGGGAATCAATACAACAATAATACACTATAATCTAGTTACACTAAATAATCCGCTCCGTCACATCATAGAATCATAACCAATATCGTAATCCGTATTCCGTTCCAGTTGTCAATTACCAGTTGCCGTAGCGCTCAGTTGAATGCCTTCTCAAATAGCCAGGTCTTCAGGCTCTTACGGAAGGACAGAAGGGAGGGCGCCTGTCTGATGTCAGCAGGGAGGTCGTTCCACAGCCGGGGGGCCACCACCGAGAAGGCCCTTTCTCTCGTCCCTGCCAGACGTGCCTGTGAAGCAGGCGGGATCGAGAGAAGGGCCTCCCCAGACGATCTCAAGGTCCTCGTGGGCTCATAGGCCAAGATGCGGTCCGAAAGGTATTTTGGGCCGGAACCGTTTAGGGCTTTGTAGGATAGCACCAGCACCTTAAATTGGGCCCGGTAGCAAATCGGCAGCCAGTGGAGCTGGAACAGCAAGGGCGTTGTATGCTCCCTGCGTCCCGCTCCTGTTAGTAACATGGCTGCCGCGCGCTGAACTAGCTGAAGTTTCCGGGCCGTCTTTAAGGGCAGCCCCATATCTGACACTTTCCGAATACACTATCTCTCCTTCCCATGGAGCAGAGCATGGCGGGTGGAACAGACTCCTCAGGTCTGCCACACTTTGAGCATTATTAGACTGAGTCTTTTATAGGAATATTCTGTTGATGTCATTCCAAAGTTGTAAATGAATGATAGACGTCTTCCATCCTGGATCCAGCTCAGTTTCCTGGCAAGATGTTGATCTTCTTGATTGGTGTTGATCTTATGTTGACTTCCTTCTTAACATTGTCAACATTTCTGTTATCACTGTCCCACTTCTTATCAGAGTTTACTCTTCATTTCTCATTAGCAATTTTTAATTACAGTCCAAGCAGGTAGTTAATCATTGCAGGTCCGGTCTTTTACCGGTGTTTCCAAAATTATTAGTTTCATCCATACATGCATCTTCCATTCACTCCCACACATCATATTTACATTTATCAAATCTGCAATAATATTTTTGTGGCATCTGTGGCCGGATCTGAAAGGAATATGTTGTCCTGGCATTTCCATTAGTGCTGTTGCTTTCGGTTGTGGTCCTTCAAATCCGCTGGAGATGCCAGTATTTATTATTATTTATTTGCAGTATTTATATTCCGCCCTTCTTCTCACCTGGCAGGGGACTCAGGGCGGATCACAATGCACATATACATGGCAAACATTCCATGCCATAGACACACAACATATATAGACAGACACACAGGGGCTATTGTTTGTTATTGCTTTTTTGTTTTTCTATGGTTTATACTATTTGTTAATGTTTTAACTATATTTTACATTGTCGGGGGCATTAAATTATGCCGATTGTTAACCGCCTTGAGTCGCCTTCAGGCTGAGAAAGGCGGTATATAAATATGGTAAATAAATAAATAAAATTTAACTGTATTGTCGAAGGCTTTCATGGCCGGAATCACTGGGTTGTTGTAGGTTTTTTTCGGGCTATATGGCCATGTTCTAGGGGCATTCTCTCCTGACGTTTCGCCTGCATCTATGGCCAGCATCCTCAGAGGTAGTGAGGTCTGTTGGAACTAGGCAAAAGGGTTTATATATCTGTGCAATGACCAGGGTGGGACAAAGAACTCTTGTCTGCTGGAGCTGGGTGTGAATGTTTCAACTGATCTTGATTAGCATTCGATGGCCTGGCAGTGCCTGGGGGAATCTTTTGTTGCGAGGTGATTAGATGTCCTTGTTTGTTTCCTCTCTGTTATTGTGCTGTTGCAATTTTAGAGTTTTTTAATACTGGAACCACCACACGCAGCAGCATTTCCCAACCACGAATCAAGGAACATGAAAGGCACTCCAGACTACTTCAGCCAGAGAAGTCAGTCATAGCAGAGCACCCGAGGAACCAACCTGGACACAGGAGATTATTATTTGAGGACACAGAAATGCTGGACCACTCTCACAACCACCATGTCAGGCTGCACAGAGAAGCCATTGAAATCCACAAGAAGCATGTGGACAATTTCAACAGAAAGGAGGAAACCATGAAAATGAACCAAATCTGGCTACCAGTATTAAAAAAAACTCTAAAATCACAACAGCACAACAACAGAGAGGGAACAAACAAGGACATCTAATCACCTCTCAACAAAAGTTTGCTCCAGGCACTGCCAGGCCATTATATGCTAATCAAGGTGGTCAGTTGAAACATTCACACCTAGCTCTAGCAGACAAGAGTGCTTTGTCCCACCCTGGTCATTATTCCACAGATATATAAACCCATTTTTCCTCGTTCCAACAGACCTCACTACCTCTGAGGATGCTTGCCATAGATGCAGGCGAAACGTCAGGAGAAAATGTCTCTAGACCATGGCCATATAGCCCGAAAAAACCTACAACAACCCAAACATTTAACTTGCAGCTTCATGAGGGTATGGGGTTTTTTTTTTTTAATTCCAGCCACTGGGGGAGTTGTCGCTTCACCAACCACTTGTGACACCAATGGAGTACTTCCTCATTCTTTTGCATGCTGCTGGAGAGTTTTTTTATGGCATCATAAATTAGTTAAATTAGCCTCCCCACATAAGTGGTACCTAAATTTCCTACTTGACAGATGCAACTGTCTTTCCGGCTGCAAAGGTCGACAGCAAGTTAGACAAATGGTCGGGAGCTTACTCCAACCTGGGCTGGCTTCAAACTCCTCTGAGTCCCCCTCGGGGTGAGAAAAGTGGTATACAAATACTGTAAATCATGACCTTTTGGTCATTAGTGATTTTCATGCAGCTGACTCCCAACCAGCTGTGCCACAACCACAGTAGCCACAGATGCAGGAAAAACGTCAGGAGAAAATGTATTTATTTATTTATTTCTTGTTTACTCTATTTCTATACCGCTTCTCTCAGCCCTTAGGCGACTCAAAGCGGTTTACACAACAATGCAAAATATCACAAAACAGTATAATGCAATTAAAACAGATTATAACATCCACAATTAACAACAGTATCACAATCATAACGCGTCAACAGTGAAATCAGAATCCACTCTCATTATCCATTGTTCCGTATTCCTGTGTTCAGTTTCACTGTTTAGTCAAACGCTTGTTCGAATAGCCAGGTCTTCACCTTCCTCCGAAACGCCAACAGCGAGGGGGCCGATCTGATGTCTGCAGGCAGGGCGTTCCACAGCCGAGGGGCCACCACTGAGAAGGCCCTGTCTCTCGTCCCCGCCAGGCGCGCCTGCGATGCAGGTGGGACCGAGAGCAGGGCCTCCCCAGACCATCTTAGTGTCCTGTCTGCAAGAACACAGCCATACAGCCCGAAAAGTACACAACACCCCAGTGTGAAAACCCTTGGCAATACAAGGGCACACCATTTTTCGTTGTGTGCTCCATGTACTGCCTTCCTTGTTTCTAGCAGCTCAGTTAGCAGTCCTGGGTGGGCCGCTCTGGGGGCCAGGAGGTGGCAGGTGGGGAGGGCGTGGCTCCTCAGTCAAGGCCATTTGAGGTCCTTCCCAAAACACTGCATAAGAACTTGAACAATAAATGCCCCCCCCCCCCGGGCCCCCTTCCTGCTCCGGGGGGGGCAACACGCCTCTGACCTACTTGGCCATCATCTCATGTTGTGCCCCTTTCCCCTCTTTGCAGTGATCCGTGCTGGAACCAAAGCCGCCGAGGGACTGAGCGAAGCCGACTTGGCCAAGCGGGCGCGGGTGAGTCCGGAGGCATGGGTGGTGGGGGGAGGTTGGGGGGCAGCCTGCCCCTCGGTGCTCTCCTCTCAGACATAGGGCCACAAAGTTGCACTATTTATTTACAATATTTATATTCCGCCCTTCTCACTCAGGGCGGATTGCAATGTCCACATATATGGCAAACTTTGGCAAACATTCAATGCCAAAGACACACCACAGATATAGACAGACACTCAGAGGCTATTTAACTTTTTCTGGCCGCCAGGGGAGCTGTCGCTTTCATCCTCCATCTGCGACACTGATGAAGTACTTCCGCATTCCCCGCATGCTTTTGCTGGAGTCTTTTTTATGATTAAATTAGTTAAATTAGCCTCCCCACACATTGGTGGTACCTAATTTTCCTTCTTGACAGATGCAACTGTCTTTCAGGTTGCAAAGGTCGACAACAAGCTAGACAATTGTTCGGAAGCTCACTTCGACCTGGGCTTCATCGTCCATCTGGGACACTGATGAAGTAATTCCGCATTCCCCGCATGCTTTGCTGGAGTTCTTTGCTGGAGTCTTTATTATGGCCTTGTAAATTAGCTTCCCCACACATAGATGGTACCTAATTTTCCTACTTGACAGATGCAACTGTCTTTCAGGTTGCAAAGGTCGACAACAAGCTACACAATTGGTTGGAAGCTCACTCCGACCCGGGCTGGCTTCGAACTCATGACGTTTTGGTCAGAAGTGATCTTAATGCAGCTGTCACTCAGACACCTGCGCCACAGTAAATTAGCTTCCCCACACGTAGATGGTACCTAATTTTCCTACTTGACAGATGCAACTGTCTTTCGGGTTGCAAAGGTCGACAACAAGCTAGACAATTGGTCGGAAGCCCACTCCGACCCGGGCTGGCTTCGAACTCATGACCTTTTGGTCAGAAGTGATCTTAATGCAAATGGCTCTCAGACACCTGCGCCACAGTAAATTAGCTTCCCCACACGTAGATGGTACCTAATTTTCCTACTTGACAGATGCTACTGTCTTTTGGGTTGCAAAGGTCGACAACAAGCTACACAATTGGTCGGAAGCTCACTCCGACCCGGGCTGGCTTCGAACTCATGACGTTTTGGTCAGAAGTGATCTTAATGCAGCTGTCACTCAGACACCTGCGCCACAGTAAATTAGCTTCCCCACACGTAGATGGTACCTAATTTTCCTACTTGACAGATGCTACTGTCTTTCGGGTTGCAAAGGTCGACAACAAGCTAGACAATTGGTCGGAAGCCCACTCCGACCCGGGCTGGCTTCGAACTCATGACCTTTTGGTCAGAAGTGATCTTAATGCAAATGGCTCTCAGACACCTGCGCCACAGTAAATTAGCTTCCCCACACGTAGATGGTACCTAATTTTCCTACTTGACAGATGCAACTGTCTTTCAGGTTGCAAAGGTCGACAACAAGCTACACAATTGGTCGGAAGCTCACTCCGACCCGGGCTGGCTTCGAACTCATGACCTTTTGGTCAGAAGTGATCTTAATGCAGCTGACACTCAGACACCTGCGCCACAGTAAATTAGCTTCCCCACACGTAGATGGTACCTAATTTTCCTACTTGACAGATGCTACTGTCTTTCGGGTTGCAAAGGTCGACAACAAGCTAGACAATTGGTCGGAAGCCCACTCCGACCCGGGCTGGCTTCGAACTCATGACCTTTTGGTCAGAAGTGATCTTAATGCAAATGGCTCTCAGACACCTGCACCATAGTCCTGGTGCTATAAAGACTTTTGGGGGGAATAAGAAGAAGGGGGGAGTGACCTCTATGCGCAAAAGATTTTGACCTGCATGGATCTAGGAAATGGGCAGGTAGGCAGGCACCTGGTCTCCCTCTGTCTCTCATTGCTCTGAAGATGAGTGTTGACGCTGCTTTGCTTCCAATGCTTTCAAGGGCTGGCTGGCCCCATTGTTATTTAACATCTACATGAAGCCGCTGGGAGAGATCATTCGGAGTTTCGGACTAAGATGCTATCTCTATGCAGATGACGTCCAAATCTGTCACTCCTTCTCACCTGTCACCAAGGAGGCTGTCCAGACCTTGAACCGGTGTTTAGCCGCTGTATCGGACTGGATGAGAGCTAACAAATTGAAATTGAATCCAGACAAGACAGAGGTCCTACTGTCAGTCGTAAGGCCGAACAGGGTATAGGGTTACAGCCTGTGTTAGACGGGGTTACACTCCCCCTGAAGACGCAGGTTCGCAGCTTGGGAGTGATCCTGGACTCATCGCTGAGCCTGGAACCCCAGGTCTCAGCGGTGGCCGGGAGAGCTTTTGCACAATGAAAACTTGTGCGCCAGCTGCGCCCGTACCTTGGGAAGTCTGATCTGGCCACAGTGGTCCACGCTCTTGTTACATCCCGCATAGACTACTGCAACGCACTCTACGTGGGGTTGCCTTTGAAGACTGCTCGGAAACTTCAACTAGTCCAGCACGAGAAGCAGCCAGATTGCTCACCGGAGCGGCGTACAGGGAGCATACCACCCCCCTGTTGCGTCAGCTCCACTGGCTGCCGATCCAATTCCGAGCACAATTCAAAGTGCTGGTTTTGACCTACAAAACCCTATACGGTTCCGGCCCAGCGTATCTGTCCAAATGCATCTCCTTCTACGTCCCGCCTCGGAGTCTAAGATCTTCTGGGGAGGGGGGCCTGCTCTCGGCCCCACCTCTATCACAAGTGAGATTGGCGGGGACGAGGAGCAGGGCCTTCTCAGTGGTGGCCCCCCACCTGTGGAACTCACTCCCCGGGGAGATCAGATCGACGACTTCCCTTCTAGCGTTTAGGAAAAAACTAAAGACCTGGATGTGGGACCAAGCTTTTGGCCATGCTGACAACTGATTAAAGGACCTATCGATAGACAAGGACAATGGAATGGAATGGATATATGGACTCTGATATATGGACTCTGACATGAGATAGTTTTTATGATTTTAATAGGTATTGATGTTTCATTTTAATTGTTGAACTGTTATATTTTGTATTGTTTGTTGTGTGATTTGGGCATCTAATTGTGCCTCCTTTGTAAGCCGCCCTGAGTCCCCCCCGGGGTGAGAAGGGCGGGGTATAAGTAGGTGAAATAAATAATAAATAATAAATTGTGGTCCGGTCCCCTCGGAGGTCAAGCTCTGCTCAATGCCAGGCTGCCCCCCTCTCTGTGTGGTCCTAGACAAAGCATCCCTTTCTCTCCCTCTTTCAGTTTGAGGAGTTGAAGCGGCAGAAGCTGAAGGACCAGAACATCTTTGTGTCCCAGACGAGGCTCTGCGTCCACAACCTGCCCAAGAGCGTCGACGACAGGCGCCTCCGGGCACTCATGCTGCAGGCAGCGGGCGGCAAGGGACGCAGCAGCGGTGCCGGCGTCCGGATCAAGGAGGTGAGCTTGCAATCAGAAATGGGGCGCAGTTCTTGCCGCGTTTCTTCCAGAGGAAGTGCAGTTATGGCCTCTTGCAGGTGTTCGGGATTCCTCATCTTTGGAAGAGGAAGGGGAGCAGGGAAGTGCTCAGGAATTGGAGGGAGAAGAAGAATCAGACGATGAGGCTTTCAAGTGCCCACATTTCCAGAGAGACGAAAGGAGGCAGAGCACAGACGGCATTCAGCTAGAATAGCTGCTAGAAACGCTGAGCTAATTGGGAGACGCCTTAGCACAGTGGTTCTCAACCTGGGATCCCCAGATGTTTTTGGCCTTCAATTCCCAGAAATCCTAACAGCTGGTGAACTGGCTGGGATTTCTGGGAGTTGTAGGCCAAAAACATCTGGGGACCCCAGGTTGAGAACCACTGCCCTCCCGTGTGGGGAATTCAGGGCTATAAATCAGAAGCAGGAGCAGTCTGCTTTCACTGGTAACAACAACTCTGATGCTGATGTTTTTACTCCAATTGAACCTGCTTTGTGCCTGCTGCTTAGGACTTAGTGATCATGAAAGACTGGTGTTTCTTTTGGGACTTTGTAAGAGACTTTAATTTGTGTCTACATTAAGACTTCCTTGCTTTCTTTTGCATTTTCGACTGCATTTGCTTATCCTTTGTGTTTGCTGAAGTAAAGCATTTTTCTTTTAATGTATTGTCGAAGGCTTTCATGGCTGGAATCACTCAGTTCTTGTGGGTTTTTTTCGGGCTGTATGGCCATGTTCTAGAGCAGTGGTTCTCAACCTTCCTAATGCCGTGACCCCTTAATACAGTCCCTTATGTGGTGGTGACCCCCAACCATAATATTGTTTTCGTTGCTACTTCATAACAATCATTTTACTACTGTTATAAATCATAATGTAAATATCTGATATGCAGGATGCATTTTCATTCACTGGGCACAAACACCCAATACACCCAAATGTGAATGCTAGTGGGGTTGGGGGAGTATTGATTTTGTAAGTTGTAGTTGCTGGGATTTATAGTTCACTTATAATCAAAGAGCGGAGCCCCCGGTGGCGCAGTGGGTTAAAGCACTGTGCTGGCAGGACTAATGACCGACAGGTCACAGGTTCGAATCCAGGGAGAGGCGGATGAGCTCCCTCTATTAGCTCCAGCTCCTCATGCGGGGACATGAGAGAAGCCTCCCACAAGGATGATAAAACATCAAAAATCATCCAGGCGTCCCCTGGGCAACATCCTTGCAGACGGCCAATTCTCTCACAACAGGAGCGGTTGCTCCTGATACGAAAAAAAAAAAAATCAAAGAGCATTCTGAACTTCACCAGCAATGGATTTGAACCAAACTTGGCTCCCATAACCAACAGAAAACACTGGAAGGGTTTGATGGGCATTGACCTTGAGTTTGGGAGTTGTAGTTCACCTATTTACAGAGAGCACTGTGGACTCATGCCATGGTGGATCTGGACCAAACTTGGCATGAATACTCAATATGCCCAAATGTGAACACTGGTGGAGTCTGGGGAAAATAGATCTTGATATTTGGGAGTTGTAGTTGCTGGTATTTATAGTTCATTACAATCAAAGAATATTCTGAACTCAACCAACGATAGAATTGGCTCAAACATCCCACATGGAATCCCCATGACCATCAGAAAATACTGTGTTTTCTTATGGTCTTTGGCGACCCCTCTGACACCCCCTTGCGACCCCCTCAGGGGTCCCGACCCCCAGGTTGAGAAACACTGTTCTAGAGGCATTTCTCCTGATGTTTCGCCTGCATCTATGACAAGCATCCTCAGAGGTGAGGTCTGCTGGAACTGGGAAAAAAGGAGTTTATCTATCTATGGAATGACCAGGGTGAGACAAAGGGCTTTTGTAAGTTGGGCTAGGTGTGAATCTTTCCACTGACCACCTTGATTAGCGTACAATGGGCTGACTGTGCCTGGAGCAAACTCTTCTTGAAAGGTGATTAGATGTCCCTGCCTGTTTTTCTCTCTGCTGTTTTTGCTGTTGCAGTTTTAGAATTTTTTAATACTGGTAGCCAGATTTTGTTCATTTTCATGGTTTCTTCCTTTCTGTTGAAATTGTCCACATGTTTGTGGATTTCAGTGGCTTCCTTGTGTAGTCTGTCATGGTGGTTGTGAGAGTGGTCCAGCATTTCTGTGTCCTCAAATAATAATATGCTGTGTCCAAGTTGGTTCCTCAGGTGCTTTGCTATGGCTGATTTCTCTGGTTGAAGGAGTCTGCAGTGCCTTTCGTGTTCCTGGATCCATTTTTCTTTTACTTTCAATATTGTCTAAAGGCTGTTTTTGAAGGGCAACTCAGGACAGCAGGCCTTGTGTCAAATTCGATCCCATGCAGATGATCAAGACGGTTTTAAACAGTGTATTTAATATTGAGACAAATGTTTTTTAATGTTTACGTATGCATAGAATGAATTCATGTCCCGGCATTGAGTGTTTGCCGTATATATGCTTGTGCTCGGCCCTGAGTCCCCTGAGTCAGGGTGAGAAGAAGGGCGGAGTATCAATGTTTTAAGTAAATAAATGAGTCAGTGGTCGTGTGATGTGACCCATTCTTCTTTCTCTCTTCCTTCTCCCTCTCGCCTTCCCTCCCTCCTTAGTGCCGGGTGATGCGGGACCGGAAGGGCCAGGGCCAGTCGCTGGGCTACGCCTTTGTGGAGTTCCAGGAGCACGACCAGGCGCTGGCCGCCCTGCGCCACACCAACAACAACCCCCAGCTCTTTGGGGACCAGAAGGTGAGTGGGTGGGTGTGGAGGGTGGGTTTGAAGCTGTGTTAATCAAATGTTACTCAAGGTGATCAATGGCAGCATTCAGGCTTGCCTCAAGCAGGCAAGAGTTCCTTCTCCCACCTTGGATATTATGCTACAGATATATAATCAACCCCACTTGCCTAGTTTCCAACGGACCTCTTAACCTCTGACGGTGCCTGCCATAGATGTGGGCAGAATGTCAGGAGGGAATGCTTCTGGAACATAGCCATGGAGCCCGGAAAACTCACAGCAAACCTGTACAAACACTCTTAGCTATCTCAATACACCAACCTCCCATCCTCATCAACTCAACACAGGGTTACTACAAACTTGTAGGCAACTGTCTCAACACTTGGGTACCACTCCTTGATTATTGTGAGCCTGTGGTTCATCCAGAGACATTGCAGGAGAGGCCGTTCCAGCATTGCATCCCCAGAGGCAGGGGCCTAGGAGAGAGGGGGGTGGGGGGCAGGCTGTCCATTTCCCAGGGATGCAGAGAAGAAGGGGGGGGGGGGGCGGGGTCCTTGGCCTGTGGCTCTGAGGTGACTCCCTCCTCTCTCTCTGATCCTGTGATCCCCGTTCTCCCCCCAGCGCCCCATTGTGGAGTTCTCCCTGGAGGATCGCCGGAAGCTGAGGCTGAAGGAGCAGCGAGCACAACGCAGCCTGGTAAGACAAAGAGGAGCGGGGGGCATGGGGGGGGGGCTGCCCATCGTGCCTTCTGGAGTGGGGGTGGCATGTTTTGGCAGGGGCAGCCTGTTGACAAACCCAGGAGGAACCCTTTTTCCAGACAGACAGGAAGGAAGGAAGGAAGGAAGGAAAGAAAGCAAGCCATCTATTTGGTTCCTCAAGAGCCAGTCCTGGACAGGGCTCGTAAACATGGCTGAACTATACACCTTATTTCAGGGAATAGTAATGATGATGATGATAATCATCATCATCATCAAAGTATAGATTGTCGATGTTGCAATCCCAGGTGACAGCAGGATTGCAGAGAAACAATAGGAAAAGCTGACACAATATGAGGATTTAAAGATCAAACTGCAAAGACTGTGGCACAAACCAGTCAAGGGGGTCCCAGTGGTGATCGGCACACTGGGCGCAGTGCCTCAAGACCTTGGCCTGCACTTAAACATAATCGGCGCTGACAGAATTACCACCTGCCAGCTGCAAAAGGCCACCTTACTGGGATCTTGGGAAGTGTCTGACATGTGATCCAGTACAACAGCCAGAAGAGTGTCTACTGTGGACTCATCTTGTGATGTTTCAAATAATAATAATAATAATAACAACAACAACAACAACTTTATTTATATTCCGTCCTATCTCCCCAAGGGGACTCAGGGCAGATCACAGTGCACATATTTATTTATTTACTTGCTTATTTACAGCATTTATATCCCGCCCTTTTCACCCTGAAGGGGATTCAGAGCAGCTTACAAGTTATATGTAAATACAATATATTATATTATTAGCATAGCACCATACATTCCCATATTGTACTATACCACTATACTGTGATATTATTAGTAATATTACATGTAATATGAAATATATAATTATTTTATTGTTTTATTATTAGTATTAAATTGTGTTACATTATAATATTATTACCAATATTATATGTGTATACAATATATTATCAGCACAGCACAATATTAGTATTATATATTACTTAAGCGGCTGAGGGGGTGGGGGAGGAAGGGGCCTGAGGCCAGGAATTGTGGGAGTTGAAGTCCAAAACACCCAGAGGAAGGGCCGGAATTTTCCCATGCCTGCTTTAGAGAGAGAGGCATCAGTGAGAGAAAGACCTCAGTGTGAGTAAGCCTCCCATTCCTGTTCCAAAACAAAAGGGAGTAAAGACACACTAAAGGCTTCTTCTGGGAAGAAGAATAAGGGGGAAGTGACCTTATGAAAGCAGGAAGCAAAACACCTTGAGTCACATAGATCCCGGAAATGGGTGAAAAAAAGGCAGCAGGCATTCCCCAAAGGGTTCCCTCTTCCACCAATGGCTCTATGTACACAAGTACGGATGCATCATTTGCTTCCAAGAGCCTGTTGCACTCCAGGTCAGAAAAAAGCCCTCTGGCTTTAAAACACACCACACGAAGATTGAAGAAACAAATCTTCTTTTATTGAAGCTTAGTGAATAGCCAGAAGAAATAAATGCGTGTAAGAAAATAAGAAAGTTCCAAAAAGTAAAAAGTCAATAAAAGGTAGTAAAAAAAAGCAATGTCCACACCAGATATAAAAGCAATCCAAGACAGTATTAATCCAGACAGGAATCAACAGAATGCAAAGACAATCCAAAAGGCTAAAAATACCCCTTGAACAGGATTTCCATGGCACATGAACTTGGTTTCCAAACGATGCCTGATCTAATAGGTTTCCCCTTGAGGCAAACCTTTTATCCCAAAACTCAGAAATTGGTTTCGTTTTCCCCCACATTTACCTCTTATCAGGTGAAGCCTTTCAGAGCGACGTAAACACCGATGCCAGCTTGACCAGGGCGGGTCAGCGCTGCTTGTGCTATTGGATCTCACAGCAGCATTTGACACAATCGACCACAATCTCTTGACCCACCGCCTTGCTGTTGCTGGAATCAGGGGGACAGCTTTAAACTGGCTGTCCTCCTTCCTTCACAACCGTGGACAGCGAGTGGAGAGGGGAGGCCTGGTCTCTGAGAGGTCCCCTCTATCTTGTGGGGTTCCTCAGGGGGCCATTCTCTCCTCTCTGTTATTTAACATCTATATGCGACCACTTGCTCAGCTGGTTCGAGGTTTTGGGCTGGAGTGTGACTAGGGGGGGCCCAGGGGGGGGGGCCGGGGGCTGGGTGGCGGGCGGGGGGCGGGGGAGGACGTGGCTGAGGACATTGGGGCCGGGGGGGGGGGGGGGGGGGGGGGGGGGGGGGGGGGGGGGGGGGGGGGGGGGGGGGGGGGGGGGGGGGGGGGGGGGGGAGGGGGGGGGGCGGGGGGGGGGGGGGGGGGGGGGGGGGGGGGGGGGGGGGGGGGGGGGGGGGGGGGGGGGCGTGGGCGGATGGGGGGGGGGAGGGGGGGGTGGGAGTTGGGGGGGGAGAGCTGCCCTCCTTTCTGCACAACCGTGGACAGCGAGTGGAGAGGGGAGGCCTGGTCTCTGAGAGGTCCCCTCTCTCTTGTGGGGTTCCTCCTCAGGGGGCCATTCTCTCCCCTCTGTTGTTTAACATCTCTATGCGACCACTTGCTCAGCTGGTTCGAGGTTTTGGGCTGGAGTGTTCCAGTACGCCGATGACACTCAGCTGGTGCTGAAGATGGAAGGCCGACCGGACTCTGTACCCGATTGTTTCCATCAGCTGCCTTGAGGCTGTTACTGGATGGCTGCGTGCCAGCAGGTTGAGGGTGAATCCAGCAAAGACGGAGATATGGCTGGGTCGACCGGGCAGTGGGGATATCCAGCTGCCTACCCTGGATGGCGAGGCACTATACGCCCGTCATCATTGGTAAAGAGTCTGGGAGTCCTTTTGGACCCTCTGCTGACAATGGAGGCCCAGGTCTCCGCCGTGAGCAGAACCGCCTTCTTTCACCTGCGGCAGGCTAGACGGCTGGCCCCCTACCTGTCCAGGGACGACCTAGCTACGGTGATCCAGGCCACGGTCATCTCAAGACTGGACTACTGTAACGCCCTCTACATTGGCCTCCCTCTGTCGGTGATTCGGAAGCTCAAGTTGGTACAAAACGCAGCTGCTCGGCTTCTTGCGGGAATTCCGATGAGATGCCACATAACACCAATCTTACTACAGCTGCATTGGTTACCAATTGAGCACCGGATCACTTTCAAAGTGATGGTACTCACCTTTAAGGCCTTGCATGGTCTGGGGCTAATGTATCTGAGGGATCGTCTCACCCCCTACCAACCCCAGAGATCCCTCCGTTCTGAGGACCAAGATCTATTGGAAGTCCCCAGTGTCAAGACCTTGCGTCTAACGGCAACCAGGCGCAGAGCCTTCACAGCAGTGGCGCCATCAGTCTGGAATGCTCTGCCACCTGAGGTTCGTGCCCTGCGGGACTTACCAGCTTTCCGCAGGGCATGTAAGACATACCTGTTCCGACAGGCTTTTAATGTTTGATACTGTTGTTTTTAAATTGTTTTAAATTGCTTTTAAACTGTTAGATTTCAGCCTGTTCTTGTAAGCCGCTTTATTTGTACCCCACTACCATCTCCCCGATGGGGACTCGGTGCGGCTTACATGAGGCCAAGCCCAAAACATCAATTACATAAAATAAGACAAAACCGAAAACGCAAATAATGAACAATAATAACGCAATTACATAAAACAAAAGACAACATAGCAATATAAGATTACAATAAACACAGTCACAATAACATGGGCAAGGTACATGTAATGGATAAAGGAAAAACTGGTTAAAAACAGATTAAAAACTCAGGCGAGATAAAACAAAGGCAGATTATTTGCGGAGGAGAGCTCATTATAGTGGAGGTCATGGAGCAAAACTTTCCCATAGGGGGAATGTACACCAATAACTAAACCGTTAAAACCAAACACCAATGTGAGGATGTAAATGTATTCGTCAAATGCGCAGCGGAAGAGCCAGGTTTTGAGGTTCTTTTTAAAGGTTCCTAGGGAAGGGGCTTTCCTAATCTCTCCTGGTAGTGAGTTCCAGAGTTGGGGAGCCACAGAGGAAAAAACTCTCTCCCTTGTACTCACCAGACGAGTCTGTGAGACTGTCGGGGGCGAAAGAAGGGCCTCCCCAGAAGAACTATCTGTCTGCTCATTAAAATTCCCAGGTCTCAGATTGTTTTCCAAACCCAAATCTGGAGAGCTCACAGAGAGAGGGAGTGAACCATCATTGCGAGGCCCAGCAGGGATATTCTCATGAGAAACTGCCCTTTGCACTGGGGCCTCTCTGTCATTGCCTGTATGAAAATCATTGACCAAACCATCTCCATCTTGTACCTCAGCCTCAGCACCATCATTTCCCACATCAGGATCCTGAAACACAAGCACAGGCTGATTCCCAACAGGGCCCACATCCCATATCAGTTGTCAATACATATTATACACATTTTAAATCTCCATGCTGCTAGCTGTGAAAGAGTTGAGTTGTGGAGCATTATGAACAGACAAGGATGATGTGGCAATAGATTAGGGGGCTGGACACGGAATTAATGAGCAGTTAACAGCGGGGTATCAATAGAACAGGCGCCATTTGTTTCTCTTCTCTTGGATCGTCTCCCTTGCACCTGACCATGATAACGAGTAAGTGTTATTGCAATGAATGAAATGTAAATAAAGATAAGAGCCGCTACTGAAGTAGAAACAACTGTGTTTATCTTGCGCATTTGGCCCGCCCTCTTTGATTGATTTTATTATGTTATCTTGCATTGTCTTATTATATTTTGTTGCATTATGTATTTTGTTGTGTTTAATTTTCCATTGTTTTGGGATTTTATTTTGTTGTATTGTTTTTGGCCTCACGTTAGCCGCTCCGAGTCTCCAGCGGGGAGATGGTGGAGGAGTATAAATAAAGATTATTGTTATTATTGTTATTATTATTATTGTTGTTATTATTATTATTATTATGTCGAGGTATAAATAATGATGATGATGATGATGATTATTATTATTATGTCAGTTAATTGGATGATAAGAAGCAAGGCACCATTCGTTTCCCTTCTCTTGGCTCTTCTCCCTTGCATCTGACAGTGATAACGAGTAGGATTTTACTGCAATGAATGAAATGTAAATAAAGATAAGAGCCGCTTGTTGAAGCAGAAACAACTGTCTGAAGCCAGTGAACTGGATGATAAGAAGCAAGTTGGCCCGCAAATTTCACTGATGTGCTCTGACACTTCTTCTCTCTTGGCAGCAAAAGCTGAGGCAGAAGGAAGCCGCTCGGGGCCCCATTGGGGCTCCTGAACCAGCGCCCACAAACAGCACGACTCCGGGGCCAAAGAAGTGGAAAAGGAAGCAGAAAGGAGCAGAACGGGCTCCTCAGGGCCCCAAGGGACCCCCTTTTGTCGCCACGGAGCAGAGGGGCCCAGCCACAAAGAGGCCCAGGGAGGAGACCTCTGTGGGGAAGCCCCCTCCTGCAAAAGGAGGCCCCGCCACGCCGTGGTCCGGGTTCCAGACAAGCGGAATGGTGGAGCAGGTGGAGCTGCCGGACGGCAAGAAGCGGCGCAAGGTCCTGGCCCTGCCCTCCCACCGGGGCCCCAAAATCAGGTAGGGACACTCTCTCGGGACTGGACTCAGCAGCAGGTGGGGTCTCTGGGGCAATGTGGGGTGAGGGTACAGAGTCTGGTCGGCCTTGCATCTTCAGCACCAGCTGAGTGAGTATCATCAGCGTACTGGTAACATTCAAACCCAAAACATCGGACCAGCTGAGCAAGTGGTCGCATATCGATGTTAAACAACAACAGAGGGGAGAGAATGGCCCCCTGAGGAGGAACCCCACCAGAGAGAGAGGGGGGACCTCTCGGAGACCAGGCCCCCTCTCTCCACGGTTGTGAAGAAAGGAGGGGAGCCCGTTTCAAGCTCTCCCCCTGACTCACCCCAACAGCAGCAAGGCAGTGGTCAGAAGATGGTGGTCGACTGTGTCCAATGCTGCTGTGAGAGCCAAGAACACAAGAACACAAGAATTGCATGTAGTATACTTTGTAGTAGATGCCAGTACACTGAATGTGTTAGTATTACAAGCATAGATATGAGAGACATGGTTGTGAGTATCTAGCTGAATTATTTTGTGAGTATATAGCTGTATTATTTTTGGTCTATAGTGGCCTTC